>JAQGCO010000087.1:0-15286 GCA_034700925.1 Acrobeloides cf. buchneri Gr-Nem-00862
ACCCCTAAAAATTCAAAGATTTTGTCATACAACCGTATTTTTGAAAAGTACGGTTTTTTTTGAAACACCCTGTAGTTCAAAAAACGCATTAGTTCAAATTCTTATTAGTTTAAGTGTACGTGAGCCTTGAACAAATGAAACTACAAACAGTTAAGAATTGTTGATCGCTGAAAGTTTTATAAAGAAAAATAAAATCGAGTCAATTTTCAAGGTGAGCGCAAAACTAGTGTCTTTTTCCGAAGTTATCATTATAAACTTGTAGGATGAAAAACCTTATAATTATGTAGGCAAGTGTAGAACCATTTCATCTTTCAATTCATCTGTCTTATTAGTAGAAATCAATTTTTATTGAACCTTTTCTCTTCGCTCTAAGATTTTTCGAAACGAAAATAATTCTAAAAACTAGATTTTTTCAATAAATTTAACATTTACCTACAAATCAAGTACAGCATTGTCTCCGTCTCGATGTTGATATTCGGAAAGTTGATGAAAAATGGAGCATTTTTTATTTTTACGGCATGTGTCTGAATCGTTGAAGTTTTCGAGATAATTGCGTTTAAAATTATACATGTTTTCGTTGTAGTACACAAACTTTTTGGAATTTTTAATCGATTTTTTCAATTTTCATAAAATGAACATTAGGGTCGCCACAAGCACGGCACAAGCTGTGGTACGATGGTACGACGGCCCCACAAGCTATCGTACCAAATCATCGTGTCATCGTAAAATTAACGTAAAGGTACGATGAAATCGCCACAAGCTATCGTACCAATTTGGTACGATGCCATTGTACCGCGTCGTACCACCGTACCACAGCTTGTGGCGATTTCAGGGCGCACAAGTCGGGTGCGCATATGTGAGGGCGCAAAAGTCCCACCACCCGATTTTCGAGTATATGGTCTTGTTGAAATGAATTTAATTTTTGAATTGATGCTTTTTATAGATTGACTTTATATGAATTGTAAATTTGGGAAATTTTAGGCAAATATTGCTGAACCGGTTCATGTCCAGATTCGGTGCTGCTTGGTTGTGTGGTAGCAATGCCGGACACTGTTTCAAAGAGCCTTCTACTTCAAATTTCACGCCAGCTGACATGAGAGAACTTATTCTGCAGAACCAGCTTATTGAGCAGCAGATCGAATTGGATCGTTTAAATGCAAAAAAAACTCTTAAAATTTTGTTATTAGGTATGTGTTTAGATTGTGTGGGAGAATTTTTCTCATTTTTTAATTTAGGAGGACCCGAATCAGGGAAAAGTACGCTATTTAAACAAATGAAGTAAGTGTCAACTTTTTATGATATGATTTTTTTAAAGGGCACTTCGGTACTTTTAAAGGAGAGGGACCCAAAATAACGTGATTTTTTTCAAAAATTTTCTCAAAATGATCCCTATAGGGGTAATTTTATGCGAAGAATCGATTGCGCGCATTCCCGAAGCGTGAGAATGCTTTTCTGGCCTTGAAGAAAAACTCTAAGAAAACCTGCTTCCCTACAAAATTTCGAAATCTTGATCATTTTCTTTTCGATACACATATCATCCTTCCCTGAATCAGGGCCAGGAAAGCATTTTGACGCTCCGGGAATGCTCGCAAACGATTTCCCGCTAAGAAAACCTGTTTCCCTGCGAAATTTCGATCATTGTCGTTTCGATGTACTTAGCGCCCTTCTCTGAATCAGGGTCAAGACAACATTTTCACATTTCGGGAATGCACACAATCGATTCCCATCATAAAATTACCCTATAGGGATCATTTTTGGAAAAAAATTTTTCAAAAATCTTAATGGTCCTTCAGATGATTTTCCACAAAAATTGTCTAAATTTTCCCAATTTTTTCAACAAAAATGTCAATTTTTTAACCAAAAAATTTGCATTTTCTGAGCATTTTTCAGCTTAAAAACAAGCATTTCTCAAAAAAAAATTTTGCCTGCGGCTTGTTTTTACCTTAACTCAAGGATTTCACTAAAATCGTCCTAAAATTTCCCATTTTCTCTAAAATTGTCCTAAAATACCCCATTTTTGGGGTGTTTTTTGGCCATTTATCTGTGTTTTTTTGGCCTTTTTTTCATTAAAAAACTGTAAAATGGCCAAAAAATACCCAAAAATTTTTTTCGATTTTTTCTCGAAAACAGTACTTCTTTTCATTGTTTCGAACATTTTATATGTTTGTCGAAAAAATTTTCTGCGATAACTCGCCTCAATCGGCCCTCCCCCTTTAAAGATGAGCAACGAACTAACAAAAAATTTTTTAAAGGATTCTTCACATGAACGGCTTCTCCGAGTTGGACATGGTCAATTATCGGTACTTAATTTATTCCAACATAATACAAGCTGTATGGCAATTGATAGAAGGTGCTAGTAATTTGAGTATTGACGTTGACGTCGATAGTGAAACCGATGTCGAGGAATTCCAAAGATACTATCACAGTACTCATCCAGCCGATATTGAGCTCAACGAAGACATCACGTTGGTTATCAAGAGAATTTACAAATCTGCCTTTATTCACAAGGTGCTTCAAAGACAACACGAGATTATATTACTAGATTCTGCTGTTTAGTAAGTCTTTTTTTCAGATTCAACAGATTAAAAACCCATTAAAAAATATTTGGGATAATACTAAGGATTAGCGAGCCCACTAGACGTGAATTTTTTATAAAAAAATTTGGAGCTAGTATAGATTAGCAATCGCACTGAACGTGAAATTTTTTCGAAAAATTTTTTTCTCTGGAAATGACCTAAATAGGGGTAATTTTATGCGGAAAATCCAAATTTCGCATTCCCGAAGTCTGAAAATCTTTCCCTGAGTCAAGGAAAGGCTATTTATTGACACGAAAATTGAAAAAAATTCTATTTTTTATATCTAAAATGGCGCCATTTTTTCCCGTCAAAACGTTCACGCAGTGATGTTTAGCTAATATTTGAAAGCTATAAAAGACTAAGATTAGACGAATCAATTACCGGTGGAAACTCCGACAACTCAATTAAAAACACCAACTTCGAGAAATCAAGACCAAGAACAACCATGGATGCTATCGACGAGCTTCGATATATGAACCTTTTAACTTTTTTTTAAATGACCTCTCTAGTAAATTTATGTGAGAAATCGATTGTGCACATTTTTGAATCTTGAAAATGCTTCCCTGATCCAGATACAGGATATTGTATTGAATCGAAAATGGAAAAAAATTCGAATTTTGACCATTTTGCTTCAATACAATATCCTGAATCGGAGTCAGAGAAGCATTTTCAAGATTCGAAAATGTGCACAATCTATTTTCCGCATAAAGTTACCCCTAAAGACGGTCATTTCCAACGAAAAAAAGTAAAAATTCATTTTTGAAAAAAAATTCACGTCTAGTGAGCTCGCAAATCCCCTTAGTGGTACCATATTTGGTTGATCGCGACGGTCCATAGCACAACCCTCCGTACTGATTGAATGAAAATTTTTAGCTTTCTTGAAAATTTGGATCGAATCTCAACAGCTGGCTATCAACCAACGCATCAAGATGTTTTAAGGTCCAGGATAGCAACTACGGGTATAAATGAAATCTCTTTTCCGTATAAACATGTTACTCTCAGGTAATCTCTTTCTTCTAGATGAATTGCCGGTCTATACCCAGTCAATTTTAGAATGGTAGACGTGGGTGGCCAAAGATCTGAACAAAGGAAATGGATACATTGTTTTGATAATGTAAATGGTGTCTTGTTCGTCGCCGAGTTATCCGGCTATAATCAAATGCTTGATGATGGGGAGCAAAGAGTGTAAGTTGCCGAAATCAATTTTTTCCATCAAGAATTTTGGGCACTAGTATCGATTGGTATTCCACTGAACATGAAATTTTTCGAAAAAATTTGTTCATCTGGAATTGACCCCTCTAGGGGTAGTTTTATGTGGGGAATCTTAATTTCGCATAGTGCAGTTGGATAGAGTACTGTTCTTTAAAGTACAGGGTTCGTGTGCGTATGTGACTTGCCTCCCCAATAAGAAGGAGTCTGGAAAAATCATCGACCAAAAAAAGGTTGCCGAAAAATTGCGGGGGGGGGGTACGATTCAGGATTTTTTCCGAAATTTTCATTCTTTTAGAAACCGTCTGAAATATTCTATGTACCTTTTCAAGCGTATTGCCAACAATCGTTGTTTTGGCAAACGAACTGCCATAATTTTGTTTCTGAACAAGGTGGACATCTTCAAAGAACGCCTAGAGATTTTCCCACTAACAGTTTGTTTCAAAAGCTATTCAGGTGGGTATTCGTGGGCTAACCAGGCTCGCAGAACGCCCTTTTTTAGGGTTGAACGAAACGGAACTTTCTGTTTTAGGAAAGACTCACTTTGAACAATGTGCGAATTTTGTCAGCGACAGATTTCTGGCTATGGCGCCGCATGCACCAGGAGATGAAGCAAAACCAATTTATACC
Source organism: Acrobeloides cf. buchneri Gr-Nem-00862 (assembly GCA_034700925.1). Lineage (NCBI taxonomy): Eukaryota > Metazoa > Nematoda > Chromadorea > Rhabditida > Cephalobidae > Acrobeloides > Acrobeloides cf. buchneri Gr-Nem-00862. Next base: position 4,416 of record JAQGCO010000087.1, read on the forward strand.
CACTTCACAAATGCTACTGATACAAGAAATATTGACAGGGTGTTCGAGAGTTGTATCGATGTTGTATTTAAGGTTTCAATGGAAAAGGTTGGGTTCATGTAATTTTTATCATTTAAATGTAAGCAGTGACGTAGCCAGAAATTTTTTATGGGGGCCCTACACGAAATTTTCAAAATTTTGCCTTGGTTCCCCCTTATGCTTTTTTCGAAAATTTTCCGGAGTTCTTTGATTTTTTTCAAAGAATTTTCAAAAATCAACTTGGTTTCCCTTGTTTTTCGCGCTTATAGGCGCGAAAATTATTTTGTTAAAAAAGCTTGAGATAAAGCAAAAACCAAAAAAAATTTTTTGAGAGAAGCTTGTTTTTAAGCTGAAAACGCTCAGAAAATGAAAATTTTGATGAAAAAATAACGATTTTTGGTGAAAAAATAGTAAATTTTGGACATTGGGAAAAAACATAAAGGGAGACCATTAGGAAAAAATTTGGAACTTATGCACTTTAGCCTCCCCCCAAATTTGTAGTTTGTATTTATGCACTATACTTTTTTGCTTTGGTTTAAGCTTAGGACTAAGCCTAAACCAAAGCGAAAAAGTATAGTGCATAAATACAAACTACAAATTTGGGGGGGGGGGTAAAGTGCATAAGTTCCAAATTTTTTCCGTTATTGGGGGCCGGGTCCCCCTCTGCCTACGTCACTGGTTTTGGATGATTTCGATTTTACCAACGAGTTTTTCCCCCAACCTTTTATTGTAAAAAACAACAAGCAGTATATGTTATTGTCTAATGTGCCTTAAAATAACGAGTAATTTTTATACAATAAATCTATTATAAACAACTTTTAAAATTCATTGCCAAATCCATGAATCACGATTCTTATACAACATCATTTGTCATTCACATCTAAAAATGAAAAAATTTAAAAAAAACTAGCCTTAGGCGAAAGAGTTCCTTCAAAGAAAGTCCTATTGAAAAAAAGAAATGTTTTCTGTTTCTTGGTTGGTTAGGGTCGCATTCATAAGAACACTACCAAATCAAAAGTTTTCTCGATTCTTAGTCACTTTCATTTGACGATTGCATGCTGGACACGTTCTGGTACCATCAAGTTTCATTCCTTAAGCTAAAGAGTGAAATATATATAATTGAAAGTAAACTAATGAATTATAAACAATTAAGACATTGTTGATAGCTGAAAGTTTTATAAAGAAAAATAAAATCGTGCCAATTTTCAAGATTAGCGCAAAACTATAGTTATAAAATAGTTATATGTCTTTTTTCGAAGTTATTATTATAAACTTGTAGGATGCAAAACCTTATAATTATGTAGGCAAGTGTAGAACCACTTCATCTTTCAACTCATCTGTCTTATTAGTAGAAGTCAATTTTTATTGAACTTTTTTCTTAGCTCTAGGATTGTTTGAAACGGGCTTTTCGAAACGAAAATCATTCTAAAAACTAGATTTTTTCAATAAATTCTCCGTTACCTTAAGTCCAATTCCGTCACGGCCTATACCAATCGATAGGGCTCGATGAGAGGAGAAAAACGACACAAAAATCACGGGAGTATCCTTCAAGGAAAATTTTTTAGCCCCATATCATTTTTTACGTAAGTCTTATAGTTGAAATTTAACAATATCGACTAAGAAGCCCTCATGGCCGAGTGGCGAAGACTGTCGGCTCGTAGAAATTGCTCTCAAGTTCGATTCCCAGCAGGATCCAAACGATTTTGCCCTTGACAAAGAAAATTAAAAAATGGATTAAAATTTATTAAAAAAATTTAAAAATGGGTTTAAAAAATGAATTTTAAATGGGGAAATTTTAGGCAAATATTGCTGAATCGGCTCATGTCCAGATTCGGCTCTACTTGGTTGTGTGGTAGCAATGCCAAACACTGTTTCAAAGAGCCTTCTACTTCAATTTTCTCGTCAGTTGATATGAGAGAACTTATCCAACAGAATCAGCTTATTGAGCAGCAGATCGAATTGGATCGTTTAAATGCAAAGGAAACTCTTAAAATTTTGTTCTTAGGTATGTGTGTAGATGGTGTGGGAGAATTTTTCTCATTTTTTAATTTAGGCGGACCCGAATCAGGGAAAAGCACGTTATTTAAACAAATGAAGTAAGTGTCAACTTTTTATGATATGATTTTTTGAAACTAGTATCGACTAGAGATATCCCACTGAACATGAAATTTTTCGAAAAAATTTTTTCATCTGGAATTGTCCCCTCTAGGGGTAATTTTATGCGGGGAATCCGAATTTCACATTTCCGAGATCTGAAAATCTTTCCCCGAAACAAGAAATGGCTATTTATATGACACATTTTTGACAAGAATCACATGCCATATGTCATATAAATAGCCATTTCTTGATTCGGGGAAAGATTTTCAGGTCTCGGAAATGTGAAATTCGGATTCCTCGCATAAAATTACCTCTATTCAATTCCAGATGGTGAAAAATTTCACGTTCAGTGGGGATACCTAATCGATACTAGTTCCCAATTTTTTAAAGGATCCTTCACATGAACGGCTTCTCCGAGTTGGACATGGTCAATTATCGGTACTTAATTTATTCCAACATAATACAAGCTGTATGGCAGTTGATAGAAGGTGCTAAAAATTTGAGTATTGACGTTGACATCGATAGTGAAACCGATGTCGAGAAATTCCGAAGATACTATCATAGTACTCATCCAGCTAATATCGAGCTCAACTACGACATCACGCTGATTATTAAGAGAATTTACAAATCTGCTTTTATTCACAAGGTGCTTCTAAGACAACACGAGATTATATTACTAGATTCTGCTGTCTAGTAAGTCTTTTAAAGGGGAAGGGCCGATTGAGGCGAGTTATCGCAAAAATTTTTTCGACAAACGTAAAAAATGTCCGAAACAATGAAAGAAGAAATACTGTTTTCGAGAAAAAATCGAAAAAAATTTTTTGGGTGTTTTTGGCTATTTTTACAGCAAGTTTCAACCAATAAAAATTTGCATGTGTGGATAGAGGCTAAAAATGTTAGATTTTATTCATCATCATCACTCTCTTCATAAAAATCGGATATATTGTCATCAAAATTATCTATCTCGGCAAAAACTGTAAAAAGGCCAAAAAACATCCAAAAAAATTTTTTGCGATAACTCGCCTCAATCTTCCCCTTTAAGATTCAACAGATTAAAAACCCATTCCAAAATATTTGGTTGATCGCGGCGGTCCATAGCAGCCCACCTACTGATTTAATAGAAAATTTTTAGCTTTCTTGAAAATTTTGATCGAATCTCGACAGCTGGCTATCAACCAACGCATCAAGATGTTTTAAGGTCCAGGATAGCAACTACGGGTATAACTGAAATCTCTTTTCCGTACAAACATTTTACTCTCAGGTGATCACTCTCCCCTAGATGAATTGCCGGCCTATACCCAGTCAATTTTAGAATGGTAGACGTGGGCGGCCAACGATCTGAACAAAGGAAATGGATACATTGTTTTGATAATGTAAATGGTGTCTTGTTCGTCGCTGAGTTATCTGGGTATAATCAAATTCTTGATGATGGGAAGCAAAGAGTGTAAGTTGCCGAAATCAATTTTTATCATCAAGAAAGCACTAGTATCGATTGGTATTCCACTGAACGTGAAATCGACCAAAAAAAGGTCGCCGAAAAATTGCGGGGGGGGGGGTAAGATTCAGGATTTTTTTCCGAAATTTTCATTTTTTTTAGAAACCGCCTGAAATATTCTATGCACCTTTTCATGCGTATTGCCAACAATCGTTGTTTCAGCAAACGAACTGCCATAATTTTGTTTCTGAACAAAGTGGACATCTTCAAAGAACGACTCGAAATTTTCCCACTAACAGTTTGTTTCAAAAGATATTCAGGTGAGTATTCCTGGGCAAAAAAGGTTCGCAGAACGTCCTTTTTTTAGAATTGAACGAAATGGAACTTTCTGTTTTAGGAGAGACTCACTTTGAACAATGTGCGAATTTTGTCAGCGATAGATTTCTGGCTATGGCGCCGTATGCACCAGGAGATGAAGCAAAACCAATTTATACCCACTTCACAAATGCTACTGATACAAAAAATATTGACAGGGTGTTCGAGAGTTGTATAGATGTTGTAATTAAGGCTTTCATGGAAAAGGTTGGGTTCATGTAATTTTTTCTTGTTTAATGTGATACGCAGTGACGTAGCCAGAAATTTTTTATGGGGGGCCCTGCCCGCTAATTTTGCCTTGGTCCCCATGTTTTTCGAAATTTTTCCAAAAAGCATAAACTGTATATGTTATTGTCTAATGTGCTTAAAATAATGAGTAATTTTTATACAATAAATCTATTATAAAACAACTTTTAAAATTCAACAAAACATAATTAATCAAAAGTACATGGGGGACGATCGCCTTCGGCGCTCGTGGAATCTCCGACCGGCTTTGTATTTTTTCAAAATTTTTCATAAATGTCATTGCATTTTGGCATCCCTGCGTGGTCGTAGGAATTTGTTGTTGATGGGTACCCTCTCATAAAAGTGGTGTAGGATCGTCTTCTCTCATCATCCTCCTACAATTTTAGTTTTAGCGCAGTAGGGTTGAACTCTAACGTTCCCTTCGAGATCGTCTGGACAGACAAACATTACATGTATTAATCAAAATAATCTTCCAGATCAACTTGAGGGTTCAAAAAATCGTCTTCAATCTGCGAAATATCTGTCTGATTGAGAATAAGATTTTCTAGGGTTTCTTCCAGATCCGTTTCTCCAATAAGGACAGCTCCATGAACTCTTCCATTCTTAGTAATAACTTTGATATATTCTTCACGTTCGGTAATTCGCATGAAGACTTGAAATGGCTTTTCAATTTTGCTTGCAGTAAAGTCGCCCAATAATACGACCTAAAAAGAAAAGTTTTATTTCAATTTTGAACCAACCCAAAAACTCACTTTCAGTCCGAAAAAAGTAGTTGCATGTGTGAACAATTCAAATGCTATATCCAGTTGAATATCCGGAAAAACCATTACACGAGCACAGAAAATACCCATTTGGCGTGCTTGTGTCCATAATCGAATCTGAAAAATATGGTATTCGGAGTGTAAATAGCGAAAGACAAATATGTGTCACACAATGTGATAAGTGATAACGTTATCACTGTTATCAAAATGCGTTATCTTATCACATCCTCATTGTCACTTTGAACATCACTATGCGGACGTACAGCATCCCAGGCAAAATTATTTTCTATCAATAGGCTACCTGTGTCCAATGTGGTGCTTGTTGCCACCCCGCTGTACAAACATCACCAACTGCATAGACATTGGGTACACTGGTTTCCATTTTCTCGCCAACCAAGATACCACCATCCTCTGATATTTTAAGCTATAAAAAATTAACAATACAACTTTCTTCAACTCTTCTATTGACTTATAAAGTGTTCCAAAAAACCGCCATTTGGTCATTTTGTGGCAAATTTTTCCAAAAAATTTTCGCCAAAAAATGACCAAATGGCGGCTTTTTTGGAACACTCTGTGTACTTCAGGACAATCACGATGCCAAATCTTCGAGTTAGGAACAACCCCGGTAGCTTGAATGATTAGATCACATCCACAGATTGAACCATTCGAGAACTCCGCCCAAGCTTTCCAATCGTATGCCCTTTGAAAATTATCCGATAAAGTTGATTCTCGTTTTCCTTGTGGCTTTTCATCGTAAACATCAGTCAGTTCCGCCTCGGATATCACGTGCACTTTTCTTTGCTAAAATGATGTAATGGCGGGTTTTTTGGAACACCCTGAAAATTACATTTTCTTGGGAATTCGAGATTTCATCTTGGTTCAGCTTTGCTAGCCAATGTGGTCCCAGAGCACAGCCTCCAATAGCAGATGAGCTAGTATCAACAGAGATAGTTGCTGCTCCATCCGAAGATTCATTCATATCTAAACCACATGCAAAAGCTAAAAAATTCACAATATTTATTACAACCTTGGCTCAAAAGGGCTAAACCTAATCTTTCGGGCGCTGTTTCTACAATAGGCTTTCGGTCGACTACATAACGATCTACCTTGGCCTCTGGTTTCTTCGTACTCGATGGTCGACCGTGTAACAACATGGGTTCGAAAAATTTCGCAGCAGCTGCATCAAAATAAGTTGCTGAAATGGTGGGGTGTCGAATCGCCCAGAGAATCTCAACATTCTTTAATTCAAACCTTAACAATAGAAACTTTATTAGCCCCACACAAAAATAACTGGGGGCTATTCAAGTGACGTGAATGGCGTGAAAAAATGACGTGAAGTTCCAACATTTTGAAAAAAAGACCTTATAGGGGTAAATTTTATGCAAAAAATCGATTTTTAACGGTTTTAGACCGTGAAAACCACTCCCTGATCCTGAAAAATCGATTTTTTCGGCGAGACCCACCATTTTGCGTTACCCGGGGTGTTCCAGGGAGTTGAAATTTTTCGATTTTGGACCACGTTGGTGGCCCACCTTATCTTAACCAGCTCCGAACACTTGTGTCGGGCCGCTTTTTGTCTTTAGCCAAATCAGCAAAAGGTCTTTTCATTAAATTTTTTGCTCTTTGATCAGAGTTCAACAGAAAGCCAGACAATAAAGAAATTGTTTTATTATTTTTTAGCTAAAAAAAGCCCCCAGACTTGAATAGCCCCAAATAACTTACACAAGTTCTGTGGCAATCCCTCCGTTTCCAACCAGCAAAACACGACGTGTTGAATGCAACTTGGCTCGCAACGATTCAATAGTTTCCGTATCTCTGATAGTGATCACACTCGGGTGTTTCCAATCGGACTAAAATATTTTGGGTTCATTTCAAATGATACAACAAACTAACCTTGGCTGAAGCCCCTGTAGCAATACAAAGCTTATCATAAGTGACTTCCTTGCCATTCGATAAGTGCAGTTTCTAAAAAATTACAAGAAATTTACTTATGCTTGAAAGTCTACTTTTTCTTTCGAATTCCAACTAACAACATCTTGCTTGATACTAATCACTTTCCCAGATGAAAAATAAGCATCGGAAATTTTTTCTTCGATCTCGAATGTCTCAGTAATCTGGCCCAACTAAAAAAGATATGCGTCATTATAAGAAAATATTACACAAGTTCTGTAGGGTTCGCATGGCTTAATGGTTAGAGCGCTGGCCACTCACTGTTACTGGCGCGGGATCGATCCCACCAGAGCTGGAATAGTTATTTTTGCGAATCATTAAAAGTTGTAAAAGCAACCCCCAACAGTGCATGAAATATATTGGATTGTTACAGAAGTTCGTGCACTTCATTTTTTTCGCCAAAAATCGATATTTTCTGTGCATTTTTTCAGATTAAAAATGAAAATTTTCCACAATTTTCGCGCCTGCGTTTTTTGCTTAAACATTACCCGTTCAGGATTCACGACTGTTTTGATAAAACCACCACGTCCAGTGATCAAAATAATTTTCGAATCATCCGTTATAATGGAATCTAATTCTTCAACACAACAAATCCCAGCGACTCCACCACCAACCACCACAAACTGTCCATGGACTGGATTCTTTTCAGAAGTTGACGCAGTGTCCATAATATTTATCTACTATGGGGTGATTCACTTCGTCGAAAACATCACTTTGTAGCTTTTTTTCAAGCTTAAAGAAGATAACAAAGAAAGAGACTCAATTTTCGAATTGATAAGTAGCATATAACTTTATTAATTATGGCATAAATAAGCAAAAATTGAGCATGACTAAAGATAACAAATCTATATAAATTCCTAACTATAAATCAACACATGTCATGGATTTTCATGGAAAATGATATGAATCGGATGAGTTACAACTCTTTAACAATAACATCCAAAAGACTGCTTGCACCAATACGGAAAAGTTCTGGCGTGAGCCATTCTTTTCCAAGAACCTCTTCAATGAGGATCCGATAACCTAGTGCGTCTTCAATCGTACGCAATCCACCAGCTGGTTTAAATCCAACGCGACGTCCTGTCAGCTCGAAATAGCGACGAATAGCCAGACACATAACATAAGCTACCTCAAGTGTAGCATTTACAGTTTCCTTGCCTGTACTCGTTTTGATGAAATCTGATCCTGAAAAAATGGTCACACCATTAATATGTTAAAAGAAAAAATTTTTTTACCTGATAACATAGCAGCAAAACTGGCCTTATAGATATTTTCATTGTTTTTCAGTTCACCTGTAGCCAAAATAGTCTTCAGATGGGCACCATCACAAGCTCTCTTCATTTGCTTTAATTCGTCATAAACCACTAAAAAATCAAAGCAAAAAATTTGGGCTAAACAATTCTTGCCAGTCCAACATATCCTACGAATGAACACTTATAAGTAGTGTTCGATCCCATCCCGGGATATTTTATCATCCCGTGCCGAAAAATTTGATCGAAACTAGCTTCCGTCTCGACCTTCCCAAAATCGAATCTCGTCCCGAATCGGGGGTAAATTTACAATTTTAAAAACAATGCACTAGAAAAAATTTTTGAAAAAATCATTAAAAATTGCATTGTTTGTGGCAAAACTTGCATTTTTAAAGATTTTTTGGTGACAAAATGCCAGTTTTATTACAAAGCTTGAAAAAAATGGACATTTTTTCGAAAAAATATTCAAATACCGTCATAGTGCATCATCACGAAAAATCTCGTCCCGGCCAAGAGCGCAATCCCGGGCACGATGATAGAACACTACTTATAAGCCTAACACTTACATTCCCAATCACCATCAAGAGCAGCGGCGCGATTAATCACAGTATCAATTTCAGTGGCACCATCTTTAACAGCCAATTGAATCTCCAAGAGACGAGTGATCAAAAGATATTGACCAGATGGAAACCCACCGGCAACTAAATAAATTCTTTTCAATTAATTGAGTTACCAGGATAAAAACCTGAAGCAACATTTAACTGTTTGTTGAGCTGTTTCAAATGTCTTGTAACATCTGCAACACGAGCAGGATAAACGCAAACTGCTCCACAACGAAGATCTGGTTGCTAAAATTTATAAAAATCCAAGTATCAACAAATGAAGAGAAAATTTTGGAGCTATTGTGGGGATCAAGGGGTCACCACTTCAGGGCCAAAAATCAAAATTTTTAAAAAAAATGACATATTTAGGGGTAATTTTATGCGAAAAATCGATTGCGCGCATTCCCCCAAACGTGAAAACCTTAGTTTGACCCTTAAAAATTGAAAAAGTATGTATTTTTACCCATATTTTCACATTTAAAAATACGTATTTCCCAATTTTTAAGAATCAAACAAAGGTTTCCACGATCAGGGGAATGCACGCAATCGATTTTTCGCATAAAATTACCCTAAATATGTCATTAAAAAAATTTTCTTCGATTTTTGATCCCAGGGTAATCCACAATAGCTCCAGTATTTTTTCCGTTAAGCCTACCGATGAAGTAGGAGCCAAAGCTTTATCCACTAATGCTTCTACCCTTGAGCGAGTATCATCACCTGACAATGTCGTTAAATCGATATAAGTGACAAGCTTTCTTAGTTCTTCCTTCTTAAAAATATGGATTAACAGTGGCGTAACCAAAGAGAGGGTGGCCCGGCTCATCCTCGAAATCGAAAAAAATTTCTTAATGGCCCCTTATGTTCATGCCCAAAATTTTTTCTAAAATCTTAAAGGGGATGCCGTTTAGGGTCCTATCTCCGAAAAAAATTTTTCTCTAAATTGGCTGATTTTTGGTACTTGGGGGTTTTCGGGCACGAGAAATCGATTGACGCAAGTCCCGAGTTCCAAAAATTTTTCATAACCCCCTAAATTTTTGAGCAAAAATTCAATTTTTGAGAAAAAGATTCGATTTTTGAGCAAAATTTTCGAAATTTTTACTCAAAAATTTAGAGAATTATGAAAATTTTTTCGGAACTCGGGATTTGCGTCAATCGATTTCTCGTGCCCGAAAACCCCCAAGTACCAAAAATCAGCCAATTTGAAGCCAAAATAAAAAAGTTGAAAAAAATTATTTTTAACATGGGGTACCCCGATAGGGGTTCACAAAATTTTTTTGGAACTCGGGACTTGATCCAATCGATTTCTCATGCCCGAAAACCTCAAGTACCAAAAATCAGCCGAAAAAAGTGCTTAAGTACCAATTTTTTTTAGATACGTCAATGGGATTAAGGATGTAATCAAGCAAAGACTTACACTAGAACGCAATGAAGGTATTTTGCTTTTTATATCTGCGACAGTTTGCTCAAGTTTAGGAAAAGCAATTTGCTCAACTTCTTTTGCAAAGACTTCGAACCCAAATGTCATGGTAAAAGCCCACTTAAAACTTGGGAAAAAATGCAGAAAACGGTATAATTTTTTAAAAAATCGATGCTAATCGCTTTATCTCGATGAGTTATGAATAAAAAAAGTGAAAAAAATGTCGCTCGAACGTTTTTGGGTCATTTTGAGAGAGTCCAAAATGTCTTATTTTTAATGGATTTTAAGCAGGGCTCGAAATGAAAGAAAAGAAAATCAGAAAAAATGATTTAAAAAATCAGATTCTCGTTCTATGAACGATCCAAAAATCAGATTTTGATCCAAAAACATTAAAAATATATTAGATGACACTGTCCAAAATCAGAACATTTCTGATCAATCAGACCCATTCCAAGCCCTGGGTTTAAGGTATAAAACACGCTAAAAACGGTGTAAATTCGATTTTTTTCATTTTAGTTTTTCTTTTTGATTTTTCGGCAACATATTCACTTCCTCTAGACTTACAAAAAATTATACTTTGTTATAATAAATATTGGGTTGTAACAAAAGTTCGTTTCACAAAAATCAAAGTCTTTATTTTAACAAAAAAAACAATAAATAACAACAACAAAACGAATTTAATCATCCGGGAAATAGTCCCCTTCATATTCAATGACTTTG
>JAQGCO010000088.1:0-15234 GCA_034700925.1 Acrobeloides cf. buchneri Gr-Nem-00862
GCATTTGATTCTCCTATATCCATTCTACTATTCCTGTAGAAAATCCCAAAAATGACCGGTGTACGCTTTTTGACTTAGAAACGTGGACGGTTTTTAATAGGGAGATGGAGGTCCCTAGTTATAGCGTCAAAAAAATTGTGGGACGAATCTCTGTTATTATAAGGTATGTGTTATTATAAGGTACAGGGCCGTATCCAGGGGAGGGGGGCTAAGCAGACTCAAGCCCCCCCCCGAAATCCAAAAAGTGAAAAATTTTTCTTAATGGTCCTCCCTTATGTTTTTGCCCAAAATTTTGGAAAATTTTTGAAAAAAAAGTAAAGGGGGACCAAGGTAAATTTTTGAAACTTTGGGGTCAAGCCCCCCCCCCGAAACCAAAACCTGGATACGGCCCTGATAAGGTATGTACCTTTGAGGGCGGCTAACATATCTGGACGTGTTCCTTTGAAAGCGATTTTTGCTACCAGAACATATTTTTAAACGATTTTTACTGTTCTAAAAATTTCCTGACGATTTTCACTGTTCTAAAAATATCTCTATACGATTTTCACTAGTTCAATGACTTTTTAAGCAATTTTTATTGCTCCAAAAAATATTTGAATGCAATTTTTCTAGTCCAACATTGTTTTATTTTAGGCCCGGGCATTAGGCTTATGCTTAGGGCGAGGCTTAGGCTTGAGAATTAGGCCCGAGGCTTAGGCTTATGCCTGAAGCTTAGGCCCGACGCTAGGCTTAGGCCATAGCCTTGTGCTTAGGTTTAGTTTTAGGCCAGAGGATTATGCTTAGGCTTCAGCTAAGGTTTAGGTTCGAGGCGTAGGCTTACGCTTCCGATTTTGTGGAAATGAGTTTTGAAGTTGGTCAAATTGGCCAAGTCCAAGACCATAGCGTTATATGAGTGTTGTTATAAAAATGTTGATATCTCAAAAACTATAAAAAAATCGTTAAATCCATTTTCTTTGAGCGATGGTTTTTTGGAAAGACCGTAAGTGAAAGTATTAGAAATCGTTTTTAATGGCAGGCCTGGGTCCATATTACCAGAGTACGTGGTCAATATACAAAATTTGGGGGGGGGGGGGGGTAAAAAAACTAGGTTTTTTTCCAAAAATCATACTGTAATTTTTTTCCTATCCAAAAAACATACCATAGTATCTTTATAAAAAATTTTACTCATCCTCTTAGCATTCCAGAATGCCCAAGATCATAGCTCTAGCATTTATAGTTTTTGAGATATCAACGTATTTATAGGAACTTCCAAGAAAAGCTATGAAAAAGTAACTAATAGCGCTGTACAAATATCGAATATTGAAGTCAACCGAAATTTTATTATTTTCTTAATTAGAATAATTAAATATAATGGAAAAATAAGTTTCTAGATCAAAACAGAAGACTTTTGGAAAAAGGTGCCTATGGTGGTTTGACCAAGAGTTGATTCTTACAAAAATTGGCTTTTAAGATTTCATTTTTTAAATGATTTTTAAAGTCAATTTCCAGGCAAAGGAAAAATTTTTCAAGGAAAATAAAAATAGGCAAAATTCTACGAGGTCGAATTTAGGGGATCTGCTAAAAAATTTTTTAATTTCTCAATATTCTACCCTCCGGGGATCTAACCTGTGGGCTCAAGTTGCTTAACTTGCCAGATTGGACGGGATCGCTTCTTACTAACTTTTAAGAAATCCGTTCGGACTATGGGTTGAAATGGACTCTAGTTTTAGTAAAAATGGACTAAAAAAATATTTTTGAGCTATAAAAATCGCATAATAATGCTTTGGGTTAGTTAAATTCTCGATGAATATCAGAATCGTCCAGGCGAATGAGATACTCCCGACTGATTATCCGGGCGTATCAGTTTCACCTGGTCGAATCAGATACGCCCGCATATTCAGATTCACCTATAACATATACAATATCCATGTCGCATAGTGTGATATATAGCTGCTAGCGGAGCCGGGCTGCATATTCTTTTGTGAACGTAGAGCGGCAGTTGCATAACACTAATTTAAAACGGACTATTCTCACGACTTATTATTATTGTTACTCATCAGGGTCTTTGGTTCTGAGTACCGAGTTCAGATCTTATGAAATTTGCATACTCTAGCTTTTTTTGAACAGCAGTTTTGTGATATTGAAAAGACTTGTAATTTTTATACGCAAACATGGATACAATTAAGAATGCATTTTTTTATAATAGGAATGCTTTTAAATTTCCCGCTAAAATGCATTTGCCAATTTGCCAAAAAATCAATATCAGAACTCTTTCTGTTTTCAAAAATGATAACATAAACGAGTAAGATTGATTAAATTTTTCTAATTATATTTCATTCCGGTGTTCAAAATGAGCTTTTTAAAAATGAAATTAACCCTATTATTGAGGGTAAAAAGTTAAAAAACTTTTTTGTTATTTCTGCCTTTAAAAATTAAAAAATATTTTAATAGATGCTCGTTTGATCAAAAAGCGCTAACTTTTTGTTTTGGAAATTTCGAATATATTGCAATAAACGTAATATCATCTTTTAATTTTTTTAAACAGTTTAAAAAATTAAGAGGTTACCCTCGATTGTTCCTCGATAGTTTTTTTCTAGATTTTAAGAGACAATATCTGTCACAGAAAAAATCTTTCATGTGAAAAATTGAAGGAAAAAGTTGATAATAAAAAATGTTTAAAAAATAGGAAAATTTTTATATTACAATAAATGTTTTTGACAAAAAAATTTACCAAAATTAAACAATTATAAGAAGAGTACTCCGACCCTCCTTTTGGGATCATACTTAGGTACAGTCAAACCATCATTTCATTTTACCTCTGTTTAATGACACTCCCTTTTAATATGCGTTTTTATCAAGCTTTTTGAATGTTTCATGTAAAAATTACATAAAAATTAATTAGAATTGTATTATAAATTGTCAAGAAAATGGGGTTACACTTGGGGTTGTAACTTTTTTAAACTTGGTTTGTCATTGGGTGTTTTTGGTCAAAAATTGATCGATTTTTGGTCTGGTTCTAGCTTTAAACAAAGTATAACCACACTTTTCTAAACAATTTTTTCGTACTTCCATTTTCTGTACTTATTTTTATATGAAATATTCATAAAACTTGATAAAAAATTGAAATTTAGATACCCCCCCCCCATCAGGACTGGTGACATAAAACGGAGATTTGACTGTATATAGTATTTGGTCAAAAAGTGTTTTAGTCTAATTCTATTTTTTTCTTTATGACAATATATTTAGATTAACAATTTGGATTATTGGTACTATATATTAAAGATAATTTTCTATGTTATTGTAGATGTCGTTTTTGGAAGAAGAAGCTCCTGAAGATATCGATTGTTATCAACAAAGATTAGATACGACTCAAAATGAAAATCAAATTCAACCAAACGTTCCTGAAATTATTCCATCAACGCAATATGATCCTAGCATCAATACGCACCTAACTCATCAATCATTACAAGATCCTTCTAATCAAATTACAACAACTAAAGAATATGTAAATGCTAAAGTCGTTTCTAATCCAAATAGATCTATACCAAATTTACAAACAAGTACTTCTATGGCACCATATATGCAACAATTGAAGAAACCAGATATGCAACAAACACATCCATCATATCAAAATTCACATTATCATGAGCCAAGTAATAGTCAATATATAAAGTGCAAAAACGAGTATTTACAAGGACATGACAATGATTCTCATGTAAGTATTTATAATTTTAACATTCCTGTTCTCGTGGTTTTTTTGATTATTGAAAATTAAATTCTCTTCTTTTTCTAAAGGGATCGAAAATTAGATTAAAAACTTGAAAATATTAAAGTATTTTAAAAAAATTCATCACAGAGACATCCTGTAGTGGCGACCCTACATCTCGCCCAAAATCAGCTCGGCCAAACGACATCTCGCCCAAACTACAACTCGGCCAAAATACAACTCGTCCAAACTACAACTCGGCCAAAATACAACTCAGCCAAAATACAACTCGCCCAAACTACAACTCGGCCAAAATACAACTTGGCTAAAAAACACAACTCGGCCAAAATACCTCTCGCTTATACCAATCGACTCTACTCGATGAGAGGAGTATTTTGGCCAAGTTGTGTTTGGGCGAGTTGTATTTTGGTCGAGTTGTAGTTTGGACGAGTTGTATTTTGGCCTAGTTGTAGTTTGGGAGATGTCGTTTGGCCGAGTTGTGGTTTGGGCGAGTTGTCGCTTGGCCGAGCTGATTTTGGGCGAGATGTAGGGTCGCCCCTGTAGTCGCCTGCTATTGAAATTTGCATTAAAATTTTCCTCATACACTCTTCTATAGTTCCACGGCGTGATAAAGTGTGTCTCAGAATGATAATATAAATAATTGATTTGAAAGTTGCTCAGAATGATTATTCAAGCATTGTTAACTAAGAATTTAATGTTTTTGAGGACGTGCCTTTGAGTTTTAAGCAAATATTGCTATTTTTTCGATTTGGGACGATTACCTCTATGAAAAAATCGCTCTATCTCTCCCAATTTGGTCCAGAATTGCTATTTTTTCAACAAATAGATTTTTTCGAGAGGAGAATCGATCCTTAATGGAACTGGGCTGTTTAGAAATTTCCCTATCTCCCTATACCATGAAAATTGTTAAATACCGATCTATGTACAAGTAACCCTTTTCTTGCACTCAAATCTTAAAAGTAACTCAGAAAATTGATTCTGCGGGTCGAAAATCCCAGAAACACTTTATTGGCTTTACAAAACTCAATCATGCAAAAATCAAATTTTCCTAAAACATTCGGAAATAGAATTTTTGAAAAAAAATCGCTCTAAAAACAAGAAATTCATAGTTAATAATGCTTAATTAATCTTTCTGAGCAACTTTCAAATAAATTGACGCATATTATCATTTTGAGACACACTTTGTCACGCCGTGTATCTGAAAACAAACCGCGTCGAACACGGAGTAAGAGAAAAAGATATGGCTCAAACAACATTTTTCACGATTTTCGCGGCCCCTTGTATTACATTGATGAAGGAAAAATTGTAATGCTTACTTTTTTAAGTACCTGAGGGTGGGGGAGGATAATGTTTAATTAAATTTTTATTACATATCATATGTACACATAATCTAGAGTTAAGTGGGAAAAAAAGTTAAGGCACAATTTTTTTAACCATCTGATATTTAGAAATTTGGTACTGCATCACATTCATATATTTTGTCATCGCAAAGGCTACAAAAAAGTGAAACAATACCGGTTATAACACAAAATTGTTATAATCCAAAAATTACCATAGCAAATGATTCCAACTGCCAATATATGCAAATTCAAAAAGTTCAACAAAATTTTTACGCTTCTAATCATTTTACAAATGCTCAAATTCCATCGACCTCAATGATTTCAAGGTAATTTTTTTTACGTTTTTCACAGACTCAGCCGTGTTTATCCGAAATACCTGGATTATTCAGAAATTCTTTAGAATACCTTAATCTCCGGAATACCTGAATTTTTAAGTATTCCAATTTTTAGGTAATACATGAACATTTTTGGTTTTTGTAGGCAAATTGAGTATGTTTAAAGCCTTTGTAGACAAATTCATTGTGGCTCAGGTCTTAATATCTGTAGCATAGCAAATTTATCTATAAAAATTACGTTCATAGTGATTTTGCCTATAAAATTTTGTTAATAATGGATTAGCCTATAGAATCGTTGTTCATAATAAATTAAGCCCATGAAATTTAGCTCAAAAAATTTTTCCTATAATAAGCTTAAGCCAAGCGATTTTGCCTAAAAAAGCTTTGGACATACTGAATTTGTCTACAAAAACCAAAAATGTTCAGGTTTTTCTACGAATACCTGAAAATTCAGGTATTCCGGTAACATATATAAATTGTTTTTAATCTTACTTAATTTTTAGCGCATCAGATTCAAGCTGGAATGATAAAAATTATATAGCTAATCAAACGTTGCATCAATACCATAAAGACCTGCATAGAAACGAAACAACTCCACCAATGTTTTCTTATGCTTATGGAAATCATTCTAAAATAAAGTCAGCAAATACTTTTTTTATTCAAGAATCGATTCAAGTGCCAGAGCCAGACAATGAAGTTACTATCAATTCTACTATTGAATTTCCAGTAATAAATCAGAGTAATTCTGAATTTATTATTAATAAGAGCGTAGAGAACATGAAACCCGCAACTTTATCTCCAAAAAGTGAAGAAATAGCGAAAGAGAGTAGTAATTTACTCTTGAAGAAACAAGGATCTTCAAAAAGAAAAGAAAATCTACGAGAAAATCTAAAGTAAGTTTTTATCATCTCTTTAATGTTGTGGTATCTGAATATATGACCTGAGGCTTGTGCAAACTTATGTGTCCCAACAAGGACGAAATCAAGAGCAAGCTACCACCATAACAATTCGATTAAGAATTTATAAATTAATTTAGATCAAATCATCATAATCAAACAATAAAAAGACTTTCAACATTAGAAGGATGGAAACAAATGAATGCATGGCTTAAAGTGGCTATTAAAACTAGTGATGTAACAAAATTAAAATCTTTATTAACACAATGCTATCAGGTACTACAAAAGCTTGACAAATTTTGTAAAACACAAGAAAAAATCTTGTTTATAACTAAATTTAGTGTATATTTTTTAGGTTGATATTTCTGCTGAATTATTAAAAACAACTGGCATAGATACGCCAAAACTTGTAAAAAAGTTATCGAAGACATCAAAAGAATCAGGTGATTTTATATGAAAAATTTAAATTTTGTGCAGACCTCGGGCTGCGCACTTTTGTGTTTGTTTCAGTATTGAAAGGACCCTTCTCCATAATTATCAGTCAAGCTAGGTATCCTCTGATTCAGGGGTGCACTTTTACATGAGAGTTCCCCTTATGTTTCTTTTTTAAATTTTTTGTCCAAAATTTGATACAAATCATAAGGGTCACTTTATGTTATTTTTTCTGAAAATTTTTTTTGAAAAATGCCTGTTTTTTGAGCTGAAAATGCTCAGAAAATAAAGATTTTTGGCAAAAAATGATGAATTTTTATGAAAAATGGAAATTTTTGGACCTTATAGGTAAAAAATTGGAAAATTTTGGCAATTTTAGGCGAAAAATCATAATGGAGGGTACCTTCCAGTGTTCAAAATCAAAAAATCCTTCAGATTCGAGTTCCCCGTGTCGAAAAACCCTGAGCACAAAAAATTTGCCGATTTAGGAACTTTTTAAAAATTCAATATTTTTATCCCCTTTGGGGTGAAAAACTAGAATTTTCAAAATATTCTCCAAATGGCTGATTTTTTGTACTCGTTTTTCGACATGGGAACTCGAATCTGAAAAAGATTTTTTGATTTTGACCACTGGAAGGTACCCTTACGAGGACTATACCCCTAAAATGACTCAAAATTTCATAATATCTGAATTAGGGCCATGCAAACATCGTTATGCCGCGAACTTCGCGCAATTGTCTCTCGCCTTGAAAACCTATAAAGTCAAAAATTTCGTTAAAAATCTACTTCTATAACCAAATATCAACATTTTAAAATTAGGTTACATCTTTGAACCCCTCTCCCTGATTTTTTTTAAAAATCTGGATTTTGACACGAAAACATGCTCAAAAAGACCGATTAGATCATATTCAGCATATTCTCTTATCAGCATTAATAAATCCATATTTTATAGATTTAAAAGAAATTGCTCAAAGACTATTTTCTAAATGGTTTCAAATAGTTCAAACTTCAGAAAATAAAGCTAAAATTGAGCAAAACAAAAGTGAAAATTTGATGAAAACTTCAGAGCTAAAAAACGAGTTAAAAGCTAAAATATCAAAAGAAGAAAATGCATCAAACATTGAAACAAAGAAAAAGACTATTGTATTGCCTATTAAAGATATGCCACCAATTTATTCGCATCAAGATTCAAATTTAAAAACTAATCAAAAAGAGCATCCATTAAGTGTTAGCTCTTTTAATAAAGTTGAAAATGAAAAGGATGAGTCAAGAAACAAAATGTTATCTAAAAAAGTACGACCAAAAACAGCAAAAGTTTATACAAGAAATTTTAGAATGACAGGTAACTATATTATTAAATAAAATTCTTAATAATTAATTTTAGGTAATGGTAGTGAACTTCGATGGCAAGCGTTAAAGCTAATAATGTCATATTTTGATTTAAACATAAAGTTTATGTACATAACAAATGTAAAAAATACATCTCCTTTATATAGCAAAGAATTATTTAATATATCATTGATTTTAATATATCATTAAAAAAACACGCTTTTTGCAATCATTTAGTAACAACACAGGTGGTGTAGCGGATAAGTCAAATGCATGAAAGCAATATCACGGCTGTCAAATTTTTTTACCTTTTTCAATTTCTTTGCAATACTTTTTTAAACTTCTTTTCTGGAATTTACAAAGTTGCCGTTTTGACGGAGTTGAGCCAATCGTGTTAATAAACAATTTTTATAACACGTTTGATTGAAATACAGGCAACATTGTTGATGTCAATTAATGAAACCCATTTTATTCATCGACATAAAAATGTTGCCTGAATTTCAATCAAACGTGTTATAAAAATTGTTTATTGACACGATTGGCTCAACTCCGTTAAAAAGGCAACTCAGTAAATTCCAGAAAACAGAGTTTAAATTGTTTTTTAAGTACTTTTAGGTATTTGAAAAATTGTAAAAAATAACTTAAAAATAATTTTTTGATGATAAATTTTGAATAAAAATACATAAAAACAATTTAAAAATGAATTGCAAAGAAATTTAAAAAGAAAAAATTTGGATAGCATTGGGATTCGAAACCCCAAGATTGTTGATTTAGGCTGAAGCTTATCTTTTGCACTATCGATGATGTTTCTCATTGATTACAATTTTTAGTAAAAGAAAAATTTTCTCAGAAAGTAAAAAGACTCTAATTTTGCGGAATATTTTTACTTATTAGAGGACTCCCCAATAAATTTCATAAAAGATTTACGGAAAAATTCGTATTTTCAAATCGGACACTTCTGTCAATATCATTGTGAGAAATGGGGATTAATATAAAAAAACTTGAAGAGCGATCATATATGATGCTCAGAAGAGTTTTCAACTTTTGACGCAGTGTCATGATGCTGACACTAGCATGTGTAGATACCCTAAATAATGGTTAGATCCAAAAGTTCCCGGCTTTTCAGTATAGCGTCGAATATTTGCGAAAATGACTCCACCGGGGTTTTTCTAGTCGTTATATCGATTGCGATGCCGATCGTGAAATGCTTCCCGATCATGATTCAGGGAAAAGAGTAGGTGTATTAAAGCGAAAATGGACTAAATCGGATTTTAGTAGGAAGACTGGCTGTCTGTCTAGGCGGAAAGAAATTATCTAGATGGGGAGGGCGGAAAATCGATTGCGCGCTGCCTACTCATGAAAATGCTTCTTTTAGCCCCTGATTCAGGGAAACAAATTTCTGATCTGGACCAAGAGATAGAAAAATTAGAATTTTCATAATTTTTCCAAATCGTCTGAATTTTTGTATTCAGGGGCTTTTCGACATGGAGAACTCGATCCGAAATTTTTTGATTTTTGACTTCTGGAAGTTACCCCTACTAATGGTATATCCCTAAAAAGCTAAGAAATTCGTTTTCCTTGACCAAGGTCAGAGAAACATTTTCACTGAAAGCAAAGCAAGCAATCGATTCCACGCCTAGAAAAACCCAAATACTGCAGGTTTTCCAAGTAAAAACCGGATTTTAGTTCATTTTCGCTTCAATACATCTACTCCTTTCTCGGAATCAAATCCAAGGAAGCTTTTATGCGCCTTCGATTTTCCACATAGAAAAACCCCGAAAGAGTTATTTTCGCAAAGATTCACCGCAATGAGAACTTTTAGTTCGACCTAATATAAGAATTTTTATACATACTGTATTTTAAAAATTTTACACTAATATAAATAGAGCTTTAACGCTAGCCGTTTAAATTTTAAACAACTGAATATAACCAAAGAAGAAATATATTTTTTAGGTCTTGAAGATGAATTGGAAAATAAAAAAGCTAAATCAATTTCAACGGTCCCTAAAAGAAGATCTTCTATTTCCATATCGGACAAAGCTACTAACAATCAGTCCAGTAAACTAGTGCTTGCAACTCCTTCAAGTCCCAATACTTCTTCACCTAAGATTAGCAAAGAATTCAATTTGGCTAGCTCAAATATAACCGAAAATGAAAAAAGTTTAGTAGAAAAGGATGGTGATGAAATGAATGCAGCCACATCAAACAAACGTATATATCATTTTTTATCATAAAAGTTACTTTTAAGGTTCCATAATGCCATGTGATACCTTTATGGATGCTTTATTGGCCCCTCCAACAAAAAAATCTAAAATTGTTAAGAAGAAAATGAACAATGGTGAAACAAATCTTAAAGAAAAATCAGCAGTTATTCATGTAATTTAAATTATAAATATAAGCACCCGGTTTCTGTGTCCACCTGTCTGTCTGTGCGTTATTGAGAGATCTCAGCATACATGAAAAGGATGCACTAATTTTGGAAAATTTGCGTGGCGATAGTAGTATTTTGCCACTTTTGCGTGGGGGAGAGTTAGAGTGCCGTAATTTTGGTCCAGATTTGGGGGGGGGGAAGTTCCAAAAAATTTTCAAAAGTTTGCCTTAGTTCCCCCTTATATTTTTCGAAAAATTTGGGAAAAAACATAAATGGAGGAAGGCAATTTTTTCAAAAATTTTTCAAAAGCCAACAATCATCTTAATCCCCCCGTTTTTTCGCGTCAACAACCGCGAAATTTTTTATTGAAAAACACTTATTTTTAAGCTCAAAATGCTCAGAAATTTTCGATTTTAGTAGAAAATTCGGATCTTCCTTGTGTTCAAAAGATTTTGCCCTGTAGTATTTAGCGGGCAAATCTGTAACAAACAGAGGGGCATACGTGAACAAGGGATCCGAATTCGGATACCCGCCCCCTCCCCCGCAATTTTTTGGTCGACGATTGTTCCAGACCTCTCCTCCCCCCGCACTTAGGGAGGCAGGAACCTAGATCTCCCGCACTTTTCAAAGACAATTCGAACCCCTCTGCCAACGTATATTAAGGGGATAATCCCCTAAGGGGACAAAAAACTAGATCTCCAAAAAGAGTTCCAATTTGGTTAATAACCCTACCGAGCGGTCCATCTGAGAGGCTTATTGTAAATGGCAAGCGCATCCAATATAGGCTTAGTAGTGCATAGCGCACGAAGCGCACTAGGTTATCTTAAAAATGATCTTTAATGATTTAGGGTAATTTATATCAAGAAACTATCTATAATTCAGAATCAAGCTTACCCAATCCGACTAATTTGGAGACGACAGATTTGATTTCTATAAAATCATCTTCGACAAGACGTATACATTTTGCTGATGAAAAAGGATTAAATCTAACTGATATTAGATATTTTGAAATAGAAGAAGGAGAAAGAAGTAACTTATTATAATACGAATTTAACAACAATTAAACTTTAGTAAACGTTACAAAAAGGTCTCCCGAGGACATGAAACATTTCGAAATGCATCAAGAAGGTAGATATATGAAAGAAATAAAAAGTGGATTGGCAGCACCTTGGGCAACTGAACTTCCTTTGCCTAAAGGAGTATATATAAAACCAGTAAACTTTATATTTAATCTAACCCTATACAATTGAATGTATTAGGTCGTTATTTAAGAGACGATTTCTTGAACTCTCAA
Source organism: Acrobeloides cf. buchneri Gr-Nem-00862 (assembly GCA_034700925.1). Classification (NCBI taxonomy): domain Eukaryota; kingdom Metazoa; phylum Nematoda; class Chromadorea; order Rhabditida; family Cephalobidae; genus Acrobeloides; species Acrobeloides cf. buchneri Gr-Nem-00862. The sequence goes on from JAQGCO010000088.1 coordinate 11,704, forward strand.
AGGTCATAGGTACTAGTGTTAAACGAATCGAGTCAATACATTTTGAATTTATTTAATGAGATTAACACATGGGAAAAATTTTCATTTTTGAGTCAAAATTAAGTCATTTCAATTCAAAATTCGATTCACAAAAAATTCAAATCCCCATCCGAAGCTCAAAAACCCAATTTTAAGTTGATTTTTTGAGTTTTCTGATCTTTCTAAAACACCCTAGATAATTTTTTCTTCCAAAATTTCTATTTGGCCAATGTAATTCAACATTCAACATGGTGTACATTTCTGACAAGATTTTGAAAAAATCCGTGAAATTATTTTCGATTCCTCCAGCTAGTACCACGTGTAAAATGGCTCAAAAATCGAAGTTTCTCGGATTTATTTGAAACCACCCTCAGAAATGTTCTCCAGGATCCTGTATACACGTGTGCTTTTAAGAGCACACCCTGTAGGTAGGATTGCCAGTCCTATTCCATGATATAAAATGATGGTAGTTTGGATCGCACCTTCAAAGATTAATCCGGACATAAATTACGCGTTTTACATATGAATATATGTTGCCTACTTTTAACATAAACTATTTTAGTGGAAATTAATTCCATTGCATAATGCTATTCAACTTATAGAACATGGAACTCAATCAGAGGCCAAAAAAATAGAATTTAGTCGACAACAAAAAGTTATGGAAGTATTCTACGATCCTCTAATGTAAGTTTTTAATAAAAAATCTTACTACAGTCTACCCATGATAACATGGGTAGACTGTAGTAAGATTATAAGATTAATTTTGAAATTTATAAAAATTTAGACCAATGTTTATAAACGAAGAACCGGATGAATATGAACTATTTCAAGATCAAAATCATGTAATTAAAATCATTCCATTAGATATGCATTATGAAGAGCATGAAAAAATAGAAAATAAAAAAGCAGAAGACGCATTGACAAGCTCCAATACATTTGCTCAACCAAATCATTTAAATTCACATGGATTAGAAAATCTATCGACTTTAGCCGAAGAAATAAACAACACTCTTGAACCTATTCTTAATTCTAAAGAACAGACAAATGAAGAAACAAATACGAACCCAAAAGTGAACATTCTTTCATCTCTTGGAATTAATATTAATTCTTATATTGCTAATACAAGTTTGCATGATCCACTGCCTGGCTCTCAAGAATCGAATAAGCCGTCAACTTCGACTAGTTATTTGAGTGATAATAATAACGTACAAGAAGAATTAAGAACAGAAGAAACTATTCGAATAAATATACCAGCCGATATTAAAAACCTTCTAGAAGATGTAAAGAAAAGTGGATTGGTATCAGATACATTACATGAAAATGAAACAAATTCAATTTCTTTTTCCGAACTTTCTGGTATTTTAAGCAAGGTAAGTTTTAAATATGAAAAAACAAAAGTTTTAGGGGACTGTGGGAGAAGACGATTGACACAAAAATCATCGAAATCAGAAAAACTTTTTTCACCTTTTTGTGTTTTTTATTTTACTCTAGAGTAAAACGCTCGGGAGTGCTGGTCGGAGTCACTCTCGAAGAAACCGCGAACGCGTTAGCGCTCGGCCCCCAGTACTTTACAAAATAGTTAAAATAATATTTATTCTAGGTACAAGTTGCAACTGCAAATTTATCGACTCTTAATAAAGAAGAATCACAATCTAATAAAATATTTACAATCCAACAAGAATTTCCAGATCAACAATATCATACCAATATTATTTCATCTGCTGATTTGCTAACCAATATTGAAACCTATATTCAACCTCAAACAAATATATCTCAAGTAATTAACAAAGTTTATCAAAAAATTCCTACAATAAATAATTTTAATTTATTACAGACTTTTATTTCTCCAATAAGTACTGGATATGATGAATATAATCAATCTTTATCCCAGCCTATAACGACACGTTTGGTTGGAACAGAAAATGCTCAGGAACAAATATCTTCAACTTCCTTAGCTTATAATGGTAAAGTTTAATGGGAGAATTTTATTTATGTAAATTAAATTGCACATATTTTAGCTTTGCCACAATGCACATTTTATTTAAGAGGCTCGTGTCGATTTGGTCACAACTGCAGAAATGCACACGGTAATGAATTAACAGAAGGAGTTCGATCTATAGTAAGTGGAGAATTTCATCGTCGAGGAATAGGTATTGGTCGTGGTGGAAATATGCGAGGTTCATTTGCTGAAAATAAAACTAATCAACAACGACATATAAGTGTCAATAGCACAGAAAATGATAGATTTTCCAATAATGAAAGGTATAAACTGAAAACACATAATTAACTATAAAATAAAATCTAGATTCGACCACCGCAGAGGGACATATAATAACAACAAGTTTATTTCAAATAGAGATCGATATAGTGATCATAGAAGACAAGGGACACGTTCTCGAACCAGATCAAGATCAAGGTATGCACAGTATGCCCCCAATAATTACTCAGGGGTTTCAAAAATTCGCAAAAATCAAAGTTGAATCGGATTTTTCCGGGTGTCTACTATTCGAAAGCTACAGTAGCGGCAAAAAATTATCCAAACTTAAAACGTACTATATAGAGCTTCAAAAACTCAAAAATCGTATTATTGCCGAACAATGAAAATACTTCCCTGACCCTAACTTTAGCCTATTTTATCGAAAAATGCTAAAATAATGCGAAGATATACTTTTTAGGCCATTTCTTATTTAAGATTTTTTTCAAAAATCTCTTATTTTCATTAGTCACGACTTGGCAACTTTGCTATAGGGTTATTTTAATTAAATTGAAGATTTTGGAAAATCGCGCAAAAAATCACAAAATCCGATTTTTTTGCGCCACACTGTACTTCATTAATTTAGATCCTTGAGTCCTAAAAGATATCATGAACGTCCTCGATCTCCTTATAATAGAGAGTATATAAATAGTTCTCGAGATAAAAAATACAAAGCAAAATCACCTGAAAGGAGATTTAACGAAGAAAGAAGTATAAATGACAAGAGCATTAGTACTACAAGCGATGTCGAAGAAAGTTTATGCAACAAACAAAATAAATATGATTATAGCCAATCCGATAAAAAATTATCACCTGAAATTAATACATTGGAGAAAGATAAAATCAAAGAAGACGAAAAAGAAAAAGAGTCAAATGAAGCAGAAAAGAAAAATGTCAATGATTTGGATTTCCGAGATATAATATTAAATAATCATGATGAGTTGCCTTTTACTAACAAAGAGACAGCATCGAGTTCTTCTCAAAATCTGTTTTAAAATTTTTATGTTATAAAATGTTTATTCTTACTATATATTAAAGATGTTTTATTTTTTATCGTCTATAATATACTCTAAATAAATGCTGATTAAAATTTGGCAATAGTAACGAATGCACCGCACACTTTTTTGAGGATCGAGGGCACTGTTTTGAAATAATTCAAAATTGACGTGGCGAATTCCGATAATTTTGGTGTCATTTTAAAGCTGGCAATCGTAGCAATCCAACGACGCCAAGATCATGGCATATCTCTTTATGGTTGC
>JAQGCO010000089.1:0-15190 GCA_034700925.1 Acrobeloides cf. buchneri Gr-Nem-00862
TAAAAATTTAAAAAAATAAAATTTCAACTTTTTATACTTTTTGAAAAGTTCCATTTTTTGAATTATTGAGTTTGTTACGTTAAGAAAAACAGAAATTGAATGAAAAATTTTCCCACCATACGACCACTCAGGGATATATATGAACTACTCGGAGTACCGCTTGGAGTTACTCTCGCAGAATTCCTTCTTTCCTCCGATTTCGGTAGCGCTCAGCCCCCAAACCTTGATATAATTTGGTTGAAAAATGACTATGTTGATTACGGGGGAGGGGTCAGGTTACATCACAATGTATAGGATGGCGCAAAAATGGCTTTTTTGGACATTTTGTGACCCAAAATTTATTTTGCAAAAAAATGACCCCCCCCCCCCCCGTGATTAATTGTATTCGGGGAATCGATTGCAAGCATTCCCGAACGCTGAAAATGTTTTCTGACCCTGATTCAGGAAAAAAATTGGATTTTTGAAGCGAAAATGGTCATATTCCTCTTTTTTTCTGGAAAACATTTTCCCGGGGTAATTTTATGCGAGAACGCAATTGCACACGTTTCAAAGCATAACACGATTCCCTAATGCATACAAATGATATTTCTCATTTCAAATACCACTTTTGTTTGTTTTTTTAAAGAAAATCTCTTGCTTAGCTAAAAATGGTGGTTTTTTCAAAATCCATTTTCCCCCTGGATCAGGGTCAGGAAAGCATTTCAGGGTTTGGAAATGCGCTCAATCGATTCCTCCGCAAAAATTACCCTCTCTTCCAGTGGAATCATTTTTAGGAAAATAAATTTTCAGATCCCAAACAGGTCTAAAAAAGCCACTTTTTTGCACCATTCTGTATACAAATTATGTTTTTTTATATATTTTTGTTATTTGTTTTACGTAAAATTTGAAGAAATTAACAAAAAATGTTGTTTGATTTACTAATGCTTTGTCATATATAGCCAAATATAACCAATTTTTTAATCGTAAAATTATTTTAAAAGTTTTATTTTTTATAATATAAATTTAACTTTGATTAAATCATAGGGAGCGGTAGATAAAATAACATTTGTAACAAACACAAATGTTATTTTATTCCAAATGACACCAGCTACATTAGAAAAGTGCCATTCGGGCAACTAGCATAAATTCTATAAGCAATAGTAAACGGCAAGCTTAACAACAAAGATTTCATCTCCGACAACACAAATTTTATGTACTACTAATGTGAACTCTTTTTTCTTGCCTTTTTTTAGTATTCCCCGTTAAATTTTGTGTCTGTGTTACATGTTTTATTTTATAATGCTGCAGTTGTTTCTCCTTATTAGTGTAATGTTAAGGCAAAAATCAATTTTTAATCTTTCAACGGGCTCGGCCAGGCTCCAAATAGGGTTTGGCAAAGCCCCAGAAAGGCCCAAGTAGGGCTTGACAAGACCCCGACCAGGCCCCAAGTAGGCTTGGCAAGGCCTATGCCAGACCTCAAGTAGGGTTTGGAAAGACCCTAAGTAGGGCACTATAACTTTCGCCACGAATTTCGCCACACTAACTTTCGCCACGTAACTTTCGTCACATAACTTTTACCACATAACTTTCGCTACATAACCTTCGCCACATCGTGCCAATAAACATATTAATTTAGACTAATTGAGTTGCCTGATTTGCAATAAATATATAAATATTGACACGAACGTGGCGAAAATTGTTGTGGCGAAAGTTACGTGGTGAGAGTTATAGTTTTGTGGCAACGTGGCGAAGGTTATGTGGCGAAAGTTGTTGTGGCGAACATGAAACGTGGCGAAAGTTATAGTGCCCTTTTTTGATATTTTGGGACCCGAAAATTTATTTGATTTTTTGAGCAAAATTCAATTTTTAAACAAAAATTCGATTTTTGAAGAAAATTTCGATTTTTGATCAAAAACTAGATTTTTGAAAAAAATTCGATTTTGAGCAAAAATTTCGATTTTTGAGAACAAAATTCATTTCATGAGCAAAAATTTGATTTTGAGCACAAACTCGATTTTTGAGAAAAAATTCAATTTTTGAGAACAAAATTCATTTCTTGAACAAAAATTCGATTTTTATTTATTTATAAAAGATAAAAAATCAATGCTCAAAATCAAAAATTAGTCTCAATTTCCACAATGTGTACCAAAAGAAACATAAATAAACACATACAAAGTACAGAGTGGCGCAAAAAAGTGGCTTTTTTTGACATTTTTGATCTCGAGGATATATTTTTCTAAAAATGACCCCTAGGGGTAATTTTATGTGGAGAATCGATTGCGTGCATTCTCGAACCCTAAAAATGCTTCCCTGACCTTGATTCAGGAAAAAATTTTTTTGAAAAAACCACCATTTTTAGTTAAACAAGAGATTTTCTTCAAAAAAACAAACAAAAGCGGTATTTGAAATGAGAAATATCATTTTTATGCGTTAGGGAATCATTTTATGCTTTGAAAACGTGTGCAATCGCGTTCTCGCATAAAATTACCCCTAAAAAGTGGTTTCCAGAGGAATAGGAAAATGACCATTTTCGCTTCAAAAATCCAATTTTTCCCTGAATCAGGGTCAGAAAGCTTTTTCAGGGTTCGGGAATGCGCATAATCGATTCCCCTGCATAAAATTACCTCTAGGGGGATCATTTTTAGAAAAATATATTCTCAGATCCCAAAATGTCTAAAAAGCCACTTTTTGCGCCACTCTGTAAAAACAGGTTTTAGGTCTCTTCCACATTACTTTTACCGCTGTTCACAGGAACGGTCTCCCAAAGGCTAATAATCGACCTTAACTAACAGAGTTAGAGACAGAGAATAATACTAATGATAAAAAATGAATATGAACAAGTGGAATTTAAAGAAATGTCAAACACAATTTATTTTGATGAAAAATGTTGATGAATTTTGATTTTGATGAAAAATGGTTTAAGACTGAAGAGCAAAAAATATTGAAAAATCACCTTTTTTTCAAGAATAAAGACATGTAATAAAAAAAGCACACATGATCGGACAACTTTCCTACTTGATCTGACTTGTTTCTTGTTTCCTTAATACCTCCGAAAATTTTTTTCGTTTGTTTCAAGCTAACAGTCTTAATGACCTTAATGTCACCAACTAGATCATTTGTGCAAATACTAAGAAAAAAAAGTTGGGTATGCATTAGCGAATAGGAAGTTTCATTTCTTAACAATAACTAATCCCGAAAGAAAAAATTAATTTTGCAATCGATTATCGGGTAAATTTTTCATACATGTGTATTTAAAAAAATTTTTTTTCATCCAGTAACTCACCAACTTGAAACGGCTCTAACTTTTTTCCCGAAGGAATTTTGAAAAGTTTTACTCGGAAACTGCCCTAAACACCCCAGTAAAATTTCACAAAATTCTGTCAGGAATGTTAGAGCCACGATTGGTGAGTTTGTAATCGTGAGTTATTGGATGGCCCCTTATTTGAATAAATTTTTATTTATGATATGCTTACTTACATAAGTAATAAATCTATATCTCTTTAAAAAAGAAAATACCTCTAATAGAGCGACTCCCAAATTCAAAACAAAACTTTATACAGGGTATAAAAATACCTTCTGGTGGAGTTTTTTTCTTGAAATTTTTTGTATAATAAATTAAAGTTGCTCCTTCCCAGTATACCAGTTCACTCGTTCACTATTGCTTCCCTGGCTACAGCTTACGGCTAATGTGGTATGGGACCTGGACATAAAACTTGGAATACAGTTTATTAGAGATAAGGTTAGAACGTAAACGCCTATAAGACTCAAGTGAAGTTGTAATATAAGAATTGTGAGACAAGTCATCAAGGAATATCTCTGCTTCTTATTCAACTTCTTCTCGCTCAGTGCTATATGGGTTTACATACGCTTCGCTCGGTAAAGCATACAGATTCTTCTGTATAAGCTTCATTGGCAGGATTAGGTATGATCCAAAATTAAGAGTCTTCTTAGAGTTATCAGCTTCATGATGTTGACGTATATTGTGCTTCTCAAAGAGTCACTTTTCTGGTCGAGAAGTAATCTTTGAAAGAGATGACCTTTTAAGCTAATCAAGCATTAATCGGCATCTCTATTCCTTTGTCCTTTTGACATCATGCGTCCTCGCTTGGTTCTAATGGTTTCAGAAGGCTTGAGAAGTCTCAGTTAGCACGCTATAAAAGTGTCATCTCTACTATAATCTCAATCGCTTGAATATTATTATACAAAAGATTCAAGAAAAAACTCCACCAGAAGATATTTTTATTTATACCCTGTATAAAGTTTTGAATTTGGGAATCGCTCTATTAGATAATTTGTAGTATTTAAAAATTAGAAATAAAATTATTTATAAATTATTTGCGCAAACCCAACTTATTCCATGTATCCAAATTGGAACCAGCGGCATGCGTATTGATTTTTTCGTCAAAATCTCCCATTTGAACTGATTGTTGGCCACTCTAAAAAGATAAAAACATTAAAAAAAAGTTGTAAAAATATTAATTGTATAACCTCCTCGCGCTTAACTTGTTGGCCTATATCGTCTTGAAATTTTGGATCATTAGTCATTGCAATAATAAAATTTTCAGGTCGACGATCCATTTTATAAAATTACAAATTTTTAATATAAGACGGTAGAAATGAAAATATTTTTGCACAATCCCTGTAAACCTTGAATTGATGACTTGTAAAACACAACAAATCAGCGTCCCCTGAGACATTGCTGATTTTTCAAAAATTCTGTTCAAAATCATCGTTAGACTTTCTTGAAAACAGCCACGGTGGGTTTTTGGCAGAAATTTTTTTGTAAACTACAAACCGATGTTGTTTTTAGCTAAAATTTTGTGAAAAAAGCACTCTTTTACAAAATCTTAACTAAAAACGCCATCTCGCCGATTTGTAATTGACCAAAGGGAGCTACTTCGGCTCTTAGACCCCATTGAACGTGGTTGCCAAAAACCCACCATGGCCATTTCCAAGCAAGTCTGCTAAAAATCATCATCACCTATTTTAAAACATCAGCGACGTCTAAAGGAACGCTGATTTGTTGCGTTGTATAAATCATCAATCCGGCGAATCCGGGGTTCACGGGGATTGTGCAAAAATATTTTCATTTCTACCATCTTATTTTATAATAGAAAAAATATATTAAAAAAGTCTAAAAAGTAAATTTAGTGAAATTAGGCAGGATGAAAGCAAAAAGGAAAAGAGTCAATAAATAAACACATTCACATGTGTCGATTTGTTTTGCATCTTGTTGCATAGACGAATAAAAACTGAAAAACAAAATTTCAAAATAATTTTTATAAACACATTTTTGCTTGCACAAGGTGGTCTTGTACAAAATTTTCAAATTTTTTAAATCATCACCAAAGTAACCCAGTATAGAGTTTTTGCTATGCGAGAAATTGATTGCGCGCATTGTCAAACCTTCAAAACATAACGCCATCACATTCACACGAAGGTTTTCATAAAAAATTATCTTCTACAAAGTTGTTCCTCATGTCATGCTGAATAATTTTGTAAAACATCACTTTTTATGAAAATATTTATATGAAAATTTTAAAATAACATAAGTATTTCTAAAGAGTGTCCAGTTTTTTATTTTCCGTATGCAATCAAAGTACAAGGTACTCCAAGCTTCCGAAAATTTTAAGCCACAAAGTCCAATGTTATCCCATATACTTTACTTTTTGGAATTTGTTCTCTCCTTCTACTATATTTTATCACATGTGATGATAGCATGACTTTGCTTTAAAAAATAAGGTAGAAATTCTTATCAATTTTTACTCGACAACCTTTGAAATATGGACTGATCTTGTTGTGCTTAGTAGACGTATTATCCAGAAATGGATAGTATATAAGCATACAAATGTCTTCTAAAAAATCATTCAATTGGTTTAGTTCAGCTTCTCCTTTCCCTCCTACTATAATCATGCAAAAACTTTTTCTATCCCTCTTCCTTTTCGCTAGCCTCAGCTCGAGTGTTTTTGGAGATTGTTCGTGGCCCAATAGTACTGATACTGCTAATCATTGGTGGCAAAACCCGAGCAGTATTTTCACCATCTACAGCCTAACTACGACCAATGAGCAAAGCCAGCAAGAATATCCCATCCATCTTGGTGCCCCGCTAGTCGCTGTTTTGAATGCTACCAACACTGGACCAGTTATTAGCCAGCTTCAAGAAGATATTGCTCTTGCTGAATGGGACCCAAGCAATTGCAAGTGGAACACTTTGCCGACTTTTGGACTATTGTAAGTGACTGAAAAATTTTGACCCTTTTACTTTTTTTGACGACGATTTTCCAGACCCTCTTGCACTTTAGGAGACAGGAGCCTAGACCCCCTCGCTCTTTTCAAAGACATTTCGGACCCCCTGCCCACGTATTCCCTCTACCCATTTTTTACAAATTCGCATAAATGAAATAAATTAAAAGTTTAGGAGCAACTTGAATGGCTGTACAAATGGCATCGCGTGCCCAATTCCACAAGGAAATCAAGTCCTCAAAGTCACTATTGATTTCTCCAAATTCCAAGCGATTATCGGGCTATTGAAAAACGACGCCCCGTATCAATTGCAAATCACCCTAACAAATAAAGCTACTAATGACAAGATTGTGGTGACTGCCCAGGCAAGAGCTGAAATTCATTGAAATAGTGCTTGTTTGTAATATATTGATACGTTTATAAAAATAAAATTTTAAAAATTTCATATGGAGGATACTTATAGTCAAAATAGGTTCTATGGCTAAATATTAAGATTTTCAAATTGGCTTTCATCTTTGAGAACCCCTGATTTTAAAAAAAGTCTATTATTGACACGAAAACATGACTTATTCTCAACAAGACGAGTTGGATCGTATTCAGCATACACTCTTGTCTAATACTGAAAAAATTTTTGTCGGATTTCTGGAGCCTTCTGAGTGACAAAAATAAAAGATATAAGTGTGCATTTTCATAAAAAAATAATCTTGGATTCGTGCTCCTTGCATAAAAATACCCATATGCAAAAATTTTCATGCATTTTGGATGAATAGAAAAGAATTTAACCCTCTGGGGTCAAACCCTTGCCCGTCGGAGTGAAAAATGAGAGAGTTACCACTTTGCTATGGTGCTTCAACTCTTTTCTGACTCTAGCAGGAATGGACTATAACGGCCTCAAAAGACGTTTTGTCACCGAAAAAGACCTCTGTCGGGATCTTCAAAGATGGCAGTATGGTCTTGTTAGAAATCGACGGGGAGAAAGGCATAAAAGCCAAACCGGATCTATATGAAATTGTAGAATTATTGGTTCACCTTGAAGTAGATTCAGCGATCAATATCGACAGCAGCGTTATTGTTAAAAATGGGACGCTTATTAGTAAGCCGACGTGTCATGACACTCCGGAAATTTGTAAGAGGGCAGTGGCGTCAATTACTTGTGTGAGGAGAAAAGTATAGAAGAATTGCTTTCATTTTTTATTCACATTGTTATATCTATTTATTAACCTAATAACAAATTGAAAATTGTTTAAATCAATTTTATTTCTTTAACATCTGTTTAATCCTCTTTAGCTCGTCGATTGAGCCTAAATTAATTTTTATAAATATATTATATTCTACTAATTTTTAAATCACATTTTCCTCTTTGACATAAACTTCTCTAAGTGATTGACCATGGGCTCAGTTTGGAGAATCCCTTGTTATGGTATTCGATCTATTCGGCGAGTTGAGTCGATTGGTGTAAGTCTGTTCAAAAAATTTTTTCGAAACTTTTTTTTCATTTTCGACTGCCGTGACTGTATATTTAGAAAATTTCCCCAGTTTTAAATGTAGGCACCATGTTCAAAAACTAACGACGCATTTCTTTGAGACAACCTCATAATTTGTTGTTATCAAATTCATACCTCTTATTTTAATCTGGCAAGTGAAGCTGTCTGAAGTTTCTTTAAAGGATAGATTTTTCTTCACCACGTCTTTATTGTTTAGCTCCTTATATTTATCTTTGATAGTGACTTGTAAAGGATGAATATTAAAATAAGTCGCAACAATTTGTTGTCTTTCTTTCATAGATTTGTCTTGATCATTACATCTTAAACTTAATAATGTAATAGAACCCCATTCTTGAAGGAAAAAACATTCCATATGAAAGGATTCTTGGATACCAGAATCAATGCGTATTGCACCAAACCATGAATTCGAATTATTTGTATGAATCGAAGATTGTGGTGGTAAGATTAGCGTGTGACCAAACTCTCGACGGAAATTATTCTATAATGTGCAACCAGAGGTGTATATAAGATTTCAGTTTTTGGGGAGAGTTAAAAATACTCTTTTTGAGCAACAAAAAACAGTGCCACAGGCCATGGCAGTTTTTTTGGCAAAAATTGGCGGAAACTCGAAATTTTAAAAACGATTAATGCCATTATACTCGTCTCAGCGAGACGAGTAAAACTAGCACCATATTGTACACAGATACTACAGAATCACACATGACACACGGAGTATTAAATATGAAGCGGGATTCGAATCCGAGACCTATATTGTGCAACGATAGGCATTAACTACTCGGCCATGTGATTCTGTCGCCGCTTGTTACAACATATACCTCGTTTTACTCGTCTCGATGAGCTGAGTCGAATGACAATACTCGTTTTTTAAAATTTCTAATCATCGCCAATTTTTGCAACAAAAACAACACCGTGCCGTACGATCATAGCCCTATACACTTTAGGGGATGAAAAAAAAGCAGAGAAGAGAGATTCCGAATAAGGTGACATTAGAATCTTATTCAGAATGCCTCCCCTGCGGGGATAACAAAAAGAATACAAAAATGGGCGAAATTCACAAAATTCATTTGCCGAAAACACTTTTTTAACTAATTTTTATTAAAAATTACAATGTTTGAATGAATTTTGTGAATTTCGTCCATTTTTTGTTCTTTTTTTATCCCCGCAGGGGATAAAAAAGGGTGCCAAATTTACCTTTCTTAAACCATATTTTATAGCTAGATGTTCTTCTTTATTATAACGTTCAGCTTGCGCACAAATATTAGCTGGTATTTTTGATGGAAGTTCGAGCAATGTTGTATTTTCATAAATAGATCGTAGATGTTCCATTTTAATTATAACATCGTTAATCAGGTACCAGCCATAATAGAAATAAATGGGTTCAAATGGCTCACTATTATTGCCTTTTATTCCATGAATATCATAATCAACAAATGATCTAGGAATAGACCACGAAAAGGGTTTGTCAGATAATTGATATTCCTCAAATAAATTACTAGAATAAACCTAGATGAGAGAGAATAGCGCTAAAGCGCTCGGAAAGTCTCATAGCATAATTAGAGCTCAGATTTCGGCTTACAGGGAAAGAGCTGTCCAAAGAGTTAAAAAGTGGGGACATCCCTAAAAACACTATAAAACCGGCCGGAAACTTTTCCTGGGGGAGGGGGTTCTAGGCGGAGAATCGATTGCGCGATTTTCGAACATTGAAAACACTTCCCGGCTTTGATTCATTGAAGGAGTAGGTTCTGGACGTACGGTGTACGAAAATGCCGAAAAGGTGCAGGCAAAAATCAAAATTAAAAAATCGCCAATCGACTCAGCTCACAGAGCGCTTCAAAACGAGAACCATATCATGGGATTTTGGGGTTTGACCCATGAACAAATGGCTAACCTGCTCGACCTTAATGCATAGGGCGCGGAGACAGAAGTTCGGGATACTCATTTTGGAGCGCTCGGCGAGCTGAGTCGATCAGCGAAATTATTTTAATTTTGACCATACATTTACAACCTCCGGATCATCCGGGGGATGACACACGAATGTTCAAAAATCATGACGCATGACACAAAATCATAATAGTCCCCCATTAAGATTTTTCACCAAAAATGACCAAATTTCCTATTTTTCATCAAAGTCATCATTTTTCGCCGAAAAATCGTCATTTTCTAATTTTTTTAGAAAAATTTTTTTTGGGAGAACGTGATGCAAAAAAGTGGGAAAAATCATGACGCATCAGATGGGCCTATCCGACCCCTTGTAAATGTATGATTTTGACCCTTGCCAGCACCTTTTCGGCATTTTGCCGTACTGCTTCAAAGTTATCTTAACTACACATTTCCGATATGCGCCTGGTCCCAGTTTGTTTAAAAGATTACAAAAATTATTATGCCACTATAAAATTCTCCATTGTTCAAGCGTACGCCAACAATTCGTTGAAATGGTGGAGTGTTATATTTATCTTTTATTTCCTTTTTAGAATAGCGATCGATCAATAAGTTATATTTATCTAGCTCCTTATAAACCGTTTCATTTTGTAGAAAAATAGATGAGACTTCCAAACTTGTACTCTTAAGATTTGCATAAATGAAAATCAAAATTAGTAGTATATAAAAGTTGAATAAACTTGACATTCAAAATTAGATTCTTTTTTAAGGTAATTACAATGTTGGTTAATTAAATATGTAAAAAGACTCAAAATATATTAAATGCTCCAATATTAGATAGTAATAAATATTTGTATAGAAAAGATTGTTGACTCTATCGCAAGGTATTCTCTACAAAAAGGTCAATAGCAACAATGTATGCAGATTTGAAGGAGGACATTAGATAGACAAAGACGGCAGTATGGCCTTGTTAAAAATCGGCGGGAAAGAAGATATCAAATACGGACTGGATCTATACGAAGTTGTAGAATTATTAGTCCAACTTGGGGTATACATTCAGCGATCAATATCGATGGTGATGGTATCAGTGTCAATGTTAAAAATGTTATAGTGGCTGTAGGATGTTTCGGCAGAAATGGTTGTGAAAGCTAATTTCGACACGGACATTTCGAAAAGTTATTTACTAAACGGACATTTCGAAAGATTTTTTCGAAACAGACATTTCGTAAGATTTTTTCGAAAACGGACATTTCGAAAAGTTACTTTAGAAACTGATTTTGACAAGTGGAGATATACAAGGAGGGGGGGGGCAAAAGTCCTCGCTAAAGGGCAAAAAAATTTAGCTCCAAGCGAGATTCGAATCCGCAACCAAAAATTTTTTGTAGGGGATCAGGGAAATTTTTTAAAATTTTTTCAAAAACACTTTTATTCCAAACAGGGGGCTATAACGTGAAAAAATATTTTTGGTCGTTTTTGAAAAAAATGGACTTTTTGATTTTTCCCACAAGGTCGCGGGTTCGAATCCCACTTGGAGCTAAAATTTTTTGCCCCCTTAGCGAGGACTTTTGTCCCTTAGGCGAGATAATCGCAAAAATTTTTCTTTCAAAATAACTTTTCGAAATGTCCCTTTCTGAAAAAATCTGTCGAAATGTCCGTTTCTAAAATAACTTTCCGAAATGTCCGTTTCGAAACTTTCCGTCGAAAATAACCTTTCGAAATTTTGTGTCGAAACATCCTACAGCCGTTATAGTAAGCCGACGTGTCATACGCCGGAAATTTGTGAGAGGGCAGTGATATCGATTCTTGTGTGAGGAGAAAAATTTAAAGGAGTCAAATTTTTGTGAAAAACGAATTTTTATCGTTGTTCAAAATTTTTATCCTTTTTAGACCCCTCCCCCCGTAACCAATCATAATCATGGGGCTTACCCCCCCCCCCCCCTCCCCCCATAATCATAATCATCAATATATTGGATTGTTTGGAAAGATATGTCGTTTTTTAAACTATACATGGACAAGAAATCCGTTTTCGACCAAATTTTTTTTCAGTAGTAGGTAAGAATATATGCTGAATACGATCCAATCAGTCTTTTTAAGTGTAACTCATGTTTTCGTGTCAATAAACAGATTTTTGAACAAATTCGGGTTTTCAATGTTGCAACTTAATTTTAAAATGTTGATATTTGGCTATAGAAGTCTTTTTTTTAATGAAATTTTTGACCTTCCTAGGGTTTTTCTAGACAGGGAATCGACTGCGCGCATTTCCGTCGCATGAAAATGCTTCTCTGACCCTGATTCAGGGAATGCAAAATTTTGAGCATTTTAGGGATATACCTCTTCTAGGGGTAACTTCCAGCGGTCAAAATCAAAAATTTTTTTCAGATTCGTTTCTCCATGCCCAAAACCCCCCTGAATATAAAATTTCAGCTTGGATAACTTTTTGAAAATTCGATTTTTTCGACCACTTGAGGTGAAAAATCGAATTTTCAAAAAGTTCTCCAAATTGGCTGAAATTTTGTATTCAGTGGGTTTTTCGATATGGAGAACACGAATCTGAAGGAATTTTTTGATTTTGACCACTGGAAGTTAGCCTACGAGAGGCATACCCCTAAAATGAACAAAGGTCAGGGAAGGTCAGCATTTTTATGCGGCAAGAATGTGCGCAATCGATTCCCCACTTAGAAAAACCCTATGAAAGTCAAAAACTTCGTCAAAAATCGACTTCTATAACCAAATATCAACATTTAAAATAATGCTACATCTTTAAGACCCGGATTTTTTTGAAAATTCTGTATATTAACACGGCTGATTGGATCGTATTCAGCATACACTTGTCGTGTGCTGAAAAATGTTTTATGGATTTCTGGCGCCATAATTAACCATAATCATTTCGGCTACCCCTCCCCCCCCCCAACCTGATTACGTAATATGTGAATGGCCCCTTTGCGGGCAAGGAGATGAGCTGGGCAAAGTTGTGTAGATTTGGGTGTCTAAAAATTATCAAGTTCTTCGGAAATGGAAATAGACAGCTGGTTTTCCGGGAAAATTCAAAATTGCAGAGCCGTGAAAATGCTTCTCTTACTCTGCTTCAGGGATGGAGTGGGAGTATTGAAGCAAAAATGAACTAAAATTCAAGTTTTCATCTATACTTAAACATGCCGCCAATAGAATTTTAAAATATAAATTTATTACGAGCACATAGCCCGCGTTAAACAATGAACAAAACCATAAAACGTCAACAAAAAAATTTAATTAAGACGATGCTTCATTTTAACCTCACATTTGCACTCCATGTCTCGCTTCTGTGCATCTTGATTAGAATTGGGTACATCGGGAGCCACGCATTCAAAGTCTTCTTTGGTAAAAAGTGTACAAGCGGGGTGGTGCTCCACGAAGTTTTCATTATGTGTCATACATGTGCTTCCAAAACAATAACCCCATTTATAAACTTCCTAAAATATAATTCATTTTAGTATAACATTTTTTAAACAAAATTTTGATTCAATTTAATTTTATTGAAGATTTAGGATCCGCGCTAAACAATGCTAGCTGTCGTAAATTTACGACGACTGCAACGCATTTACAACGGCTAGCGTTTCCTGATGTTCAATAAAACCGTAATAAAATCTTGTTTATTGACACGATTGATAGAAAAGCATGTCAAATCGTTTCGATAAACACGATTTTATTGAAAATCAGGCAACGCTATCCGTCGTAAATGAATTGCAGTGTCGTAAATACGACGTCGTAAATTTACGACTGCTATCGTTGAGCTAGCGTTGATTTACGACAGCTAGCGTTGTTTAGCGCGGACCTTTAAATAAAAGCAAACAAGTATGATCTTTTGGGGGGACGTACATGTAATTAAAAATCTGAATTCCCGCTGGAGCAAGATTTCGTTTCAATATACAGACTTTGGCGGAAAATTCTATTTTTGCAATGATTTTTAAACTTTCATAAAATGAACATCGTAGCAATTTTTTATAACTCTATGAGACGAATAAATTGACGTCAAAATTATCCAATTTGTAACTTTTGTTGGGTTATTTAAAAGGCTTATAGAACGAAAAATTTTGAAAAAAGTTTTCGTTTCTATAAGCCAACACAATCTTCAAATCGGATAATTTTGGCGTCAATTTATTCGTCTCCTAGAGTTATAAAAAAATTGATGAAGGTTTTTAAAGAAAACTAGAAAAAATTAATGCAAAAATAGATTTTTACGCCAAAAATCTGTATATTAAAACGAAATCTTGCTCCCGCGGGAATTCAAATTTTTAATTTTCTATAACCCATCTTTAAATTAGAATTGTATTCCACAAAATTTTGAAACATTTAATCTGTGTAAAAACGAATTTTACTTACAACGGCAACTTCGCAGGTCTCATCGACATAAATTCCTTGTTCATTCTTTACTTTACAAACTCGAGATTCTGTATTGCCACGTGGGTCTTCGCTATCACATCCAAACGCGTACCATTGTCCATTTTCATCTTGCCGGGCGACTTGACACTGATCTTTGAGATCATATTCTTTGTAATCTTGGTACTGATTTAAACGCGCCAGACATCTTCCTACGGATTTCACGCGTATACAAACACCCACGATCTTTTCAATCTAAAAAGGAGAACATTGAATGATTGTTTAAGAACGTAGGACAGTGTTTAAAGTGACAAACATTTTTGTGAACTTGACTTGACAATGACTTGGCAAAAAAACTTAAAAAAATATTGACTTGACAACAAAATTTTTCAAAAAATATTGACTTGACCTTGACTTGAAAATTTTTTAGCTTTAAGGCCATATCTCGGCCAATCTAAACTTTTAAGGTATGAGCGATAGTTCATTAAAATCCTTAAATCATCGGGAACAACTTTGTAGAACATCACTTTTTATGAAAGAATTTATGTATTAAAGGAAACTTAGAAACCGCCGCAAGAAAGACCGCAGTAGCCACCTGAACCGCCGTAGACACCTAAAGGAAATCGCCGTAGCCAGAGACCCTGAAAATATTTTTCGATAATTTTTTAGGGCTCACCGTTTTTCAACATGCTCTTTCAGAATATGAAAAAATTGTTTGAAAAAAATTTTTCTTATGAAGTCTAGCATGAACTTTCAAAGTGTACACGAACTTTAGGACCACCCTGTAATAATTGTCATAAAATTTGATAGTGTTTTAAATAAATTGCAGAGTATATAAAAATAAGAATAAAAGATTTAATAAAAAAGCATAAAAAATTAAAGATAGTTTTTGTTTAAAATTAAAGATAGTTTTTGTTGGGGGAACCATTTATATACCAAAATCGGGTTTTTCGTTAAAATGTAATAAATCGATCAAAAATTTGGACATTATTATTTTTTTCCTCTTTTTGGTTTTTCCCTCTTACTTTTTTGGTTACCCGACATTTTTTCCCTTATCCCTTTTGTTCCCTTAAACAATTTTTTCCCTATGACAATTTTTTCCCTGTAACAATTTTTTCCTATGACAATTTTTTCCCCGTGACAATTTTTTCCCAAATTCGTTTCAATAAACACGATTTTATGCCTGAATGTCAATAAAATCGTGTTTATTGAAACGAATTTGGGAAAAA
>JAQGCO010000090.1:0-15187 GCA_034700925.1 Acrobeloides cf. buchneri Gr-Nem-00862
CACAAATGGGTTTGTATATACATGTGTACAAACTACACCAAAAAATGGAACCCTAGAAGCTAGAAAAATTCCCCTTGTCCCCAAGATGATTTCTGTTCAAAATTTTAAAAAATTTCGACAAAATTATCTTGAGTATGAACGCTTCTCGTGCGATACCTTCTCGTACAACTCTCTTGGAAAGCACGAATCAACTCCATGAACCCTGCGCAGTTTTGACGAAATCTAACCCTTTATTGGGACTGCGGTTTATACCTGTAAAAAATTGCCACGAGTTAGAAATTTTGAAAACCGTGTACCGTGCGCGATCAAAACGCGTGTATATGAATTTCAAATCGAAAAGTGACAAATTTTTGGCAAAAAAGTGATGAATTTTGGTGAAAAAAAAGAAAAAATCGACTTTTTAATAAAAAAATTTGATAAGTTTTGGACATCAGACAATCATAATAAGACATTCGTCACGGACAACCGTTACCGATGAAAACTATCACCTAGGGCAACCATCATACATCACGGACATTGTTGTCCTCAGATGAAAAGTGACATCCAAATATCGATGACGGTCCTAGGCGAAAGATGTCCTGTGCAAAGTCCGAAAACTGGGACCCCAAAATGTGACAATGCCAAAATAAAAAGATCTTCTTTGAGAAACTTGGGGTCCTGTATGATGAAATAATAGACCAAGGCCTCCTCTAATTTTATAAAAAAATTTGGCTCTTGAGCTTTCTTCTTTTTAGAGATATAATGTCGGCCCCCTTAATATCAAGAAAATTTGAACCAGTGGAGTCCTAGTTTCTTTCATCATTTCTTTACGAGAATAAGAGATACGGATCCATTTTTTAAATAAACTTAGAGGAGGCCTTGATACATTATTGGAAAATTCAGGACCCCAATGTTGTTAATATAGATTTTTTTATAATCAAAGGGTCTCTGGGGTCCTGACTCGGGAGTTTGGAAATTTAGGGACCTCAGGGACCCATTGGTTAAAATAAAAAATATACACGGTTTAAACCTTGGAACCCATGAGCCCGTGAAGAATTCTAACCCGTGAAAATGTTCTAAAAATTTTTTAGAGAAGAAGAAATTTTTAACCCGTTCATGACATAGGAGTAATATTGTGGAGTCACTTATGCACGAGTTAAAAAAAAATCCAAACCCGTGCATCTGCACGGGTTTCACTCTATATGCTGTTCACGGGTTTGACACGCATGATTTTTTCCGAGAGAGTAGCGCCCGAGCCTTTTTTGCGACCTCCCTCAAATTGGGTGGGATTTGGGGAGGTTTGTACACATGTGTTTGTATTGGACTATGAAAACATTATAGAAGAATTTTTAGATTGTTGAATCAAGAACCATCAAAAGAAATTATTGAAAATCGCAAAAGGAATAATGATACGACAAAAAAGTCTAGTGAAAAGCGTCGCTTTAATGATATGGTAATATATTGGGTTATTCGGAAAGTTAATGCGCTCTTATAAAACTTAATATATCCTCAGTAATATGGTAAAAATGGCTTACAAAGAACAGGCCTTTTTGGTATTCCACTCGGAGAGATATTTTCCCGTGATCAAAAATAAAAAATTCCTTTGGATTCGTGTTCCCCATGTCGAAAAACATCTGTATACCAAATTTCATCGGGTTTGGAGAACTTTCTGGAAATTCAAGTTTTTACTCCCTTTGGGGAGTAAAATTTCATTTCACCCTTATTCAGGCAATTTTCGTTTCTTATATATAAAAACAATGGTTAAAAAATGGTACGGGAACATTTTGATCACTCTTTACAGAGTGGGCTTACCCTCCCCCTTATATCAGATTTTTGAAGAGTTTCTTGTTTGCAAAGTTTTATTCGATAATTTTATTCGAGAAATCGATTGCGTGCATTTTAAAAGCTTGAAAAAATCTACCTGACCCTGATTCAGACGATTTTCGTTTCAATGACTATTTAAATTTCTTATTCAGTGTATTTTAGATTCTTTTCTAAAAAACATCTTTTGGGGTAATTTTTACAAAAAGTAATAAGTCAGATAGATTTTTTTCGTCCATTGAAAATGCGCACAATCGATTCCTCGCATAAATTACCCCAGGAAGATGTTTTTTTTTAGAAAAGAGTTCAGAATACCCTAAATCAACAATGTAAATAGTTATTGAAACGATAATTGCCTGAATCAGGGTCAGATAGTTTTTTTCAAGCTTCGAAAATGCACACAATCGATTTTTCGCATAAAATTATTCCCTGAACACTTTGCTTCAAAAAGAGAAACCCCACAAGGAATGTAGAAGTTGAGGAGGGGGTATTTAAGCCCATTGTATACATATATTAAGTTTTATTGCGCCATAACTTTCCGAACAACCCGATACTAACATAGTCTAATTAACATAATTTTTACAGGCTGTAGAGCAACGGCTTCTTGAATTAACTAAAGAAAATCATCTGTTAAAAAGCCGGCTTGAAGCACAACAAATAGCTTCTTCTAAACAAATTATACACCCTGAAAACCAATCCAAACAACTTAATATGCCTTCCGTAATTGTATCAAAACAGCCAACGATATATCAATCGCATGCTTCAACTCCATTAAAAATTCCTTATATACATAATATAACTCCAAACATTTTGGATAATACTCTTCACCATTCAAGCTTATTTCAACCTAGCCATTGTTCAGCTTTTACACCAGTTCAAGATCCAATATTTTATCCTCTTGATCTTACTTCAAAATTATCTTCATCAATATCTTTATTGCAACCACAATTTTATTCAGATGTAGGATCCTCTAGTTCATTATTGACCACAGCATCAAGATGCATGTCAATTCAACCACAAAGAATACCACATTTGCCAATCTTATTTCAAAAATTCCAATCATCTTCGCAAAAGAACGGACTAATGGAAAATAAAGTAAAAAGTACACACCAGTGCCGAAGGCATGGGCACATGTGTTCCGATGTGTAAAAGTCTGACCCCACTCAAGAAAATTAAAATAGCCATAAAAAATTTTCATCTATGTGTTTGTTATTCGAAATGGCACCAATTTTTTCTTTTATATTTAAGCAACAAAATAAAAAAAGAATTATGAAAAAATCTCACTTCCGAAAAAATGGTTTCATTTTAAAGTAAGGGGTCAGACTTTCTCAATATTGAAACACATGTAATGGAGAAATGCCCCCTCGGGATATGCCCCTCGCCTAGTCGACCAACTCAAATTTTCTAAAATAGAGCAAAGAGTTCAAAAAAGGGCATTCAAAGGAAAAATTTATTCAAAAAAGGGCAGCTTTGAAAAAAAAGATACGACATTGAAGACATTAGATCTAAAATAGAAAACTTCGATCTCCGGGATCGAACCCTCCCCACTCAAGATGACTGTTCGGCCGAGCACTCGGAGCAAGTGCCCTGAGAAGCGCTCGGAACAAAGGCTCGGAGCGGTAAATCTCCTCTATACCCTCCGAGCGCGATAGCGCTCGGTTACAATTTATATGAACTACATGACCCGTTTCTTCATTCTGTTATTTTTATTGTATAATTATTTTATATTTAGGCAAACAAGCAACAATTGCCATCTCAATTATTTTCGGGATGTGGAGCTTTTCAGCCATTCAATTCAGTTATTAATGATGATAAAAAAGATGAACAAAAAGATGAACAAAAAGCTACACGAGTAAAACCACAAAAAAATATGCCAGATTCTAGTAGTAGCCCTGATTCTTCTTCGAATGAAACCCAGAATTTACAACAGAACGAACTTATAAACAGAACCAACTTATACTCAAACGGTAAATTTTAATATTGACTTATTTTCAAGTTAGTATTAAATTTTAGTAGATGAAACTGTACATTTTGATCACAATTATCCATTTTCGCAAGGACCAGCATCAAATTTTTTACAGGAGAAAGTATTATCACGATCGAATATTAAAAAACTAACAGACAATTCGTGCTCTAAACCAAATTTGCTTTCCCGAACAAATTCGAGCTCACATATAAATTGTATAACAGAAACATCAAATAATATAAAATCTGGAGAAAATTCATCCTTAACTGCTATTCAGTCTAGGTCCGTGTTAGGGACTCTATTATCTACGAGACGCTCTCCCACAGTACCTCAAAGTAGGACAGAATTACAATCCGGGCTTGCAAACGAATGTGAATCTCAGGTTCTTTTTATATATTTAATAAACAGCTCCGATTCGTAGAAGCTAGCATAATTTGACAAGCATAATTTATTTGGTAAATAAAAAAACTATCCCTAAAAGTGCTTCGAGGGGAATACAGGGTGTGCTTAAATAAACCCACCCATCCCATGATCTTGAACAGATTAGCCTAGTCGGGAAAGGGTGGGGACATCACAGTCAATAGGAAATAATGTTTGCAAAATGATTTTTTATAGACTTAGCCCGCATGCTTCATGAGATATATAATAATTCTAGGGGATGGTCAGCGTTGAACTAGATACTATTGACTTAAAGCTTTCTTCGTCTGGAACTGCTTCAATGACTTCGGAGAATTCTAGTGGAAAGAGCGACAGCGACAGCGCTAGTTCTCCTAAAAGTGAACAAAGTACATCTGAATCAATTATTTCACAATCAAGTCCTAATGCTTCTATTGATAAATCAAAGAATGCTAAAATATTACATTCTCGCCCCGAAATAGAAAGGGTAAGCTATCAATTACGGTAAATTATCTTACAAGGAATAGTGACTGCATTGCTCGGCCTTTTTTAAACTTTCCTTGCTCCTTATCTTGCCCAGAATTTTTTTCATTTTTCCTTGTCCTGCTCCTTGACTTGCCCAAATTTTACGAACAAGTATATTTTCTTGCTTTTCTCCTGTTTTGCTTCTTGCCCAAAAATTTTCAAAAATTTACCTTCGTCCCCCTCTCTGTTTTTTCTGAGAATTTTCCAAAATTTTGGGCAAAAACATAAGGGGAGATCAAGATGATTTTTTTCGAGCTTTCAAAATTTTATCAAAAATCACCTTGGTCTCCTCTTATAGTTTTTTGTGACTATAGGCGCGATAAATTTTATTGGGGGAATACTTTTATAAGCTGAAAATGCTCAAAAATATACGATTTTTGAATCACCCTGCAAGCACAACCCAACATCTCATGAGCGAAATTTAAAAAAATGCTTATATTTAAGCTGAAAAATGACCATCTTTATAAGACCTCCCTTGGCTTTCTTAGGCGAATGGCGGCGACGGGCCAGTTTTCGTTAAAAAGTAACGGTTAGAAAAATATTATTTTGTACAATAGTGTTTCGGCTTGCAAAACGCGTCGAAACTTTTTATTTTAGTTATTATAATTTTAAGTATATGGATCGAAGACGAAGAAATAATGAAGCAGCAAAACGATGCCGAGCTAATCGTCGTGCTGTATTCGAATATAGGTCTCGAAGAGCGCAAAAGCTTGAAATAGAAAATGGAGAACTTCGTCAAGAGATGATCAAACTAAGCAATGAATTAGAACAACTTAAAGCTATTATTACAGCCAATAATAGAATAATGCCAACTTAAAAAATCATATTAATTTATTTTATTTTAAACAATTAAATCTTTCAAGGAAGTGAACCGAAATTTTTTTAAATCATATAAACAGTTTATTGGGCCTACTGAGTAACTTTGAAAAATGACGTCAGTTGGTGCAAAGCGTATTCTTGTATAGTGCTGTAGGGTTAATATTCAACTCGAAAATACACAACTCGAACCGTTTCATAATGCCAAGCAGGAATTCGAAAATACGCAACTCGAACCACTAAATTCGCATAACACGAAACCGTTGATGAAAGGCGTCGGGAATGCTGGAATCCAACTGGATTGCGAACGGAAACGAAGTTTTACGAAATTTTCGTAAAATTTATCGAAAATTCTGAAATTTTGCAGGTGGTTCGAGTTGTGTATTTTCGAGTTTCCACCCAATGGTTCGAGTTGTGTATTTTCTAGTTATGTATTTTCGAGTTTTCATAAATTGTCTGAATTTTTGTACTCGGGGGATTTCTGCAAAAAATTCGTATTCGAGGCGATTCCACGGGTTTCCCGTTGGTTCCCTGTAACTTTCATCAACAGTTTCTTATTATGCGAATTTATTGGTTCGAGTTGTGTAATTTCGAGTTGAATATTAACCGCTGTAGGCGTTACTTTGGTCACAGTTGCTAATAGTGGGTCATAAAGAAAACCTATTAACTTTTATTGCTAAAAGCTTTTTCGCCACTTCTTTCTGCATATATTTATATTTAGAGGATGAAAAGCCACAAATTATAGTATATTATCTTTGGTCTCAAACCTTTGTCTTCATGATTTAAAAAGCCTTACAAAATGAAGCAATTTTTCTTTAAAAATCTATCTTTCGGCGATCTAAATTCGACTTTAATTTGATCGCCTCGAAACTTAGATGCTTTTCGATGAAAACTTGTATAAATATTTGTTTCGATTTTCTTAATCATTTTTGGCAAAACTATGTTTGTAAACGTACTCAAAACTTAGTCTAAATCATCCTAAACTTACTTAAAAGAGAACCAGAAGTGCCGCTCCCTGATTTTTTAAAATTTCTGCTGATTTTATAGAGGTATTTTTGTTGTTTTGTCTTTATTTTTGTGCAAAGCCCTAAAAAACAATAGAAAAAACTTTTTTAATGTTTTGAAAAAAGGCAAATACATTTTTGCTCCGATCGGGACTCGAACCCAAGACCATTGGCTTCAAAAACAAGAGCACTAAAATTCAACCACGATAACTTACAATTAGTTGAGTTAAAGATTTAATATAAGAAAAAGCATATAAAATGAAAGCTGAAATGCTCCAACCAGCCGATAATTTTCACGGATACATACTTAGGCCGGGGTCTTCTATAAAATCAGAAGAAAATTTTTTAAAATCTGGGAGCGACATGTGGTTCCTTCTGGTGGTTCCCTTGTTAGTCTATAACTAGTTAACTTTTGCTGCTTAATACATTTCAAATCTTTATAAAGACTCTCTTTTAAAAAGATCTTTACTTTAAAGGACCACTCCACTCGGAAAAACTCTAAAAAATAATTTATTCGGAAAGATCATGAAAAATGGAGCATTTTGCGTTTTTACAAAAACCTCTGAATCGTTATAGTTTGCGAGATAATTGCGTTTGAAATTTGAATTTGGGCTCATGTTTTCGTTGTAATAGGTTGTCGTAAAAACGAAAAATACTCCATTTCTATGATCTTTCTGAATAAATTATTTTTATATAGGATTTTTCCGAGTGGAGTGGTCTTTTAATATAATCTAACAATTTCCTAAATATATAAATTAAAAAAATAAAACTAGGCACTTATGTAGTTTGTGATTAACCTCAGAAATTTATTAGTTTTTTATTCAAAAACGTTGATACGGTTTTTATTTAATCGGCCAAAAATTATGTCGAACTCTTGGACGGGCCTTCGTGAACCACGAACTGCATAAGTGCCTAAAACTATAAGATAAAAGTAAAACACATGTACAATTTAAGCTCTTCAATATAATAAAAATAATGGATAAGTATTGAGCTCATTAAAATGTAGCGATTCCAACTGGCTAGAGCTCGAAAAAGTGAAAAAAGTTTGCCCTATATTCCTTTATATTTTTGCCAAAAAATTTTTCAAAAATTATAATAGTCCTACATTAAGAGTTTTCACCACAATTGTCCAAATTTGCATTTTTCTTTGTACAAATAAGTCCAATTGTTCCAATTTTTAAGTAAAATCCAAATTTTGTCATTTTTTCAACCAAGTTCGTTATTTTCTGAGAATTTCATTTAAAAGCTGTTTAAAAAAACAAACATTTTTCAACAAAAAATTACATCCCTCCCAAAATTTGGATCCTGGATACACTACTTTGAGATTATACGACTTTTAAAAACGTCAAAAACTTATCTGACAACTTAATAAATTTGACATTATAACAAATGTATAATGTTGAAAGAACGTAAAATGTATTTACTGTAAATAAATTATAAGTGATTGAGTTATAAACCATGTCCTTTTATTGGTCTTGCAATTTGCATTATAACATAGTTGCCACTTGATTTTACTAAAGTTACTGCCGAATGCTAAAAATATTGTTTTACTTTAATCTGTACAGAGAAGCAACACCATAAAACATTGATTTTTCTATAGATGTTCAATGAATATGGGCCCAAGAATTAGTGTTTTTCACTGCTTTAACTCATGACTTGTAAGAGTAAATTTGAGAGAAAATTGGCGTATCAAAAGCAGGTCTCGTAGAATGTGACAAAAGGCCTCGGAGAAAAGGCGATAACTTCATCTTTCAAGTGAAAAAAAATTATTTTTAGATTTTGAATTATTAAGCATCGAGGTGTTAATTATTAGCAGAATTGATGATTTTCAAGGTACATATGAATTTATTATTTTGTCACTTGAAAGGTAACGTTTGTCACTTGCGAAGTAACAAAATCCATCAAAATTAGCCGAGTAAAGCGGCGTTTACAATAACGGCGAAAATGTGTCACGAAAAGTTCGACGAATTTTTGTAATGGCTATAACTTTTTTTGAAGGCTTTACCAACCTTCATGCTTTTTTTTGAAAAAGTGAATTTTTTCGTACCATCTGGAAAGAGCAAGAAAAAACGCGTTACTTTTTTAAAATGCATAAATTGGTAAAGCCTTTAAAAAAAGTTATAGCCATTACAAAAAATTCGTCGCACTTTTCGTCGCCATTGTAAACGCCGCTTAAAAATGCAAAAAAGTTCGACTCGGCAACTTGCGAATAAGGGACTAAAACTTGAGCGCGAAGTTTCTTTTAGCAGCAAAAAACATTGGCGGCGGTAGCCTCAAGGTTTTGAGAGGTTTTACATATGACGGTTGGAAATGTTTTGTTGTAAACATACTTGATCAACAATTTTTTCTTCATTAACTGCACAAATTTTATCTCCCACTTTTAACTTTTCAGCTGCAGTAGAACCTGGTTGAAGAGAAGTGATAAGAATTCCACGTGCTCTTTTTCCTATTCCCATGCCCCATTGTTGTCCTTCAGTTTTCTTAAGTTCGACTAGCACATCTTCACTACCTTCTTCATGAAGGTCTTTATTAAGTTGAATTTCTTTAATTTTTAAAGGTGTTGACATAGATAGTTGTGGTGATGGTGATAAAGGAGGTGCTTTTATTTTGCTTATTGTATAAGATTCTTCAGTAGTAGTTGTTTCCGCCAACGATTTCTAAAATAAAGATACCATTGAGAAAATTTAAAAAATTTCTTGTTACCCCACCCTCATTAATCTCGTCAAAAAATTTTGGAAATATTCGAAAATCTCGTCCGGACACAGTTTTCACCTCAGTGGTAGTAAAAAATTTTTCGCACATTAGTTAGCGATAATTGGTTGATACACATTTGGGAAGTGCATTCATAGACGTAGCCAGAGGAGGGTTAGGGGCTATAGCCCCCCCTGTCGTCTGAAAATTAAAGGAAAAAATGCAATTTTTGAAGAAAATTTTCAAAATTTAGCCCCCATATATCGTGGATGGGGGGCTAAACTCTTCAGCCCTCCCTGTCGTAAAATCCTGGCTACGTCTATTAGTACTCTTATGGGAAATAGTGCTTCCCAGACGTGTATTTCGCTGTTTTCTGCGAAATACACATCTGGGACGCACTATCTCCCAGATGTGTATCCACTCGATAATTAATTTATTTTCTTATAATTACCAAATCATTTTGACTAGATGGCTCTTCAGTTACAGGAGATAAATCCGAATGAACGACTGCTTGATTTTCATCATGTACTGTTACATGAGGAACTTCTCCTATGCCTTGTCTTAAAGGAGCTGGTGGTGGTACATCTTTATTGTCTTCACTTAATGGAGATATAGTTGAATTATTTGTATGATTGCTTGTAGAAGGATGTTGCATATCATTATCTACTGCATTATTTTTTCTAATTATCTGTGGTGAAACATCATTAGAGATTATAGAAGATGGTTGAGCGGCATGTACTCGGTTTGCAGTTTCCGTCAGCTTCCATCTTCCTACTTTCAAGGTAACTTTG
The DNA here is from genome assembly GCA_034700925.1 of Acrobeloides cf. buchneri Gr-Nem-00862. Lineage (NCBI taxonomy): Eukaryota > Metazoa > Nematoda > Chromadorea > Rhabditida > Cephalobidae > Acrobeloides > Acrobeloides cf. buchneri Gr-Nem-00862. The sequence goes on from JAQGCO010000090.1 coordinate 9,990, forward strand.
CCGGTAATTGTCTAAAGTTGTTGTATGATTAAAGTAAGTTTAGTTTTTTTTATGATGAAGCATATCGTAATAAACTTTGTCATTTATTCTAATTCAACAAACGTGAGCTCTAATTATTGGACAACCTAAAGCTATTAAAATAGTTTACTTTTAACATAGTTGCTACATCTTCTTGAATAGAATTTGTGACGTCCGCTGAATTAACGGATAATATCTGATCTCCTTGTAATAAGCGCCCATCTGCTTCTGCTACACCACCTTTAACTATTTCAGAAACATAGACTCCTGGTTCGTTTTTACGACCAACAATAGAAATGCCTAAGCCTCTTCCTGGCTTCTTTATAAGTTCAATTTCAAAAATGTTATAGATTTGAGTTGGATCCAATAAGCTCAGCTGCAAATTAACATCGCGATATACTAGCAATCGAACTTTTGCTGGCGTCCTTCTTAATAAAGAGATTGCTTGCTCATGCGTTACTCCACGAAGTGATGTACCATTGACCTAAATAATTATTTTATCAATAAATTTTCGGTGAATAAGGCTTTTTTCATTAGAAAAGATAAATTTTTTTCTACATAGAAAAACTTTATGTATTAGGTTGTTCGATTGCATACAAAAAATTACCTCAAAGATTTGATCGCCTGGCCTCAGTCGTCCATCAATTGCTGCTGCACCATCTGTATATACTTCATGAATGACTACAGTCCCCAACACTGTATCCGAACCCCCAACTATGCTCAATCCAAGACCTAAATTTTTACTAATTAACATACAGATAAACAAAAATAACCTTTTCCATCCTTGTCTATCTCAATGAACGTTTCTTTACCCGTTTCAATATTGGCAGTACGTTCCATTGAATAACTTTTCTTTCGAAGAGTGCCTAAATTAAGACAATTTTATCAATAATGATAATCATAATGCAGTCAGAATTTCACGACAGGAGCTAAAATTTTTTATCCCAAATTGGAAAAAAATCATGAGGGTCACACATGTGCAAGTGGTGGTAAAATTTTTTGAAATAAATGCGGCGTCCCCTTCAAATCCCTTGCGGCATCCCCAGAGAGAGCAATTTTACCAAAAGGTCCCCTTAATTTTTTAAAATTTTTTCTCCAAGTTTTGATAAAAATCATAAGGGTTATGTCTAATTTTTCAAACATGATTGTTTTTAAACTAAAAATGCTCAAGGAATTACGATTTTTGTTGAAAAATGGACATTTTTGACCATTATGGGACGCCCATCATAAGGCATCTCCTCAAACCTCGTATGCATGCGGCTCCCCTGGTAAAATTTTACTACTCTTTACCATAGTTGCGCATGCGTGAGTTAGTAGTCTTAAATATAAAATATAAAAATTACAGATAAAAAATGATCATCGTAAGGTGGCTAAATTTTAAGTCGTTTAAATTTAAAGACGCTCTCCTAAGCATTTAGCTGCCAAGGTTTAATCCATATGGAAAGCAGTTATCCTTTGGGTTTCGGACTATGCAGTCATGCTCAAAAAGGACAACGCAAGCCAGCATGCACGAAAAATGACATACTCTTTTATGCTATTCATGACTAAGCTCTCTTATAGAGCAGCATACAAATCTATCTGTTCTCGACTTTCTGCGCTAGCACTATTTCGTTTCTCGCAATTTTCTCATGCCTTTATATTTAGGAAATAAACGTACAATGTATTAGAAATTATTTTCTCTATCGATTCTTTTAAAAAACTATCTCTCTTTTATGCTCTTGTTCTCTAACATTTATTTGTCTGATGCATTTCATCCTTTTTATCTTTAATTTTTTCACTATATATAGATAATTTCATAAGCCAGCTCGGGTATTTTCGTCTTGATATCTACGAACATACGTTCAAGGGGAACCGTCCCACCCCATCACTCATCCATCCTAAATTTTAAAAATTTTGTGAAAAAATCATAGGGACAAGAAATTTTGACATAATTTTGAAAAGATTTCATTCATTCATCCAAGTTGAAGAAAAACATCACAAAAATCATCCATCCTCCAAGGGGTCGGTCCCACCCTACTGTACATGTATATCTCCGAAATTTTCGCCGTTTTTGAGCGGCCTTGGATAGTATGTAACAAAATACATTTTTTGATAGATTAAAAGCGCCACTTTTGCAATGTTTATGTTTTTTATTTATTAATGGATTTTTTCAAAAGGGACGCTTTATGATTTTTGATGGGGACAAAAATTGTTTCAAAAATTTACCTTGGTTCCCTTTATGTTTTTTTCGGAAATTTACTATGGAAAAAAATTTTTTTCATAAAATATTTAAAAAAACAACTATTCCACCACTCGGTTAATGGAAAAGCAGAAGAAAATTTTTTTGAGAAATGCTTGTTTCTTAGCTGAAATATGAAACTTTTAGTGATAAAAATAAAAAGTTCCTTTAGTTTCGAGTTCTCCACATGAAAAGCCCCGCGTACAAAAAATCAGCCGATTTGGAGAACTTTTTGAAAATTCGATTTTTCCCTTGGCCAAGGGAAGAAGTTGAATTTTTTCATAAAATATTTTTTTTAAAAACAACTATTTTTGGCATGAGAAAAACGACGGTGATGTTTAAAACATGTTGAAAACGCCATTGTACGCATTTTTCGGGGTTTCCATGAAAAATCGTATATATTGACCCCTTTTTCTAAGGCTATTTTCTCAAGAGTAAAAGCTTTTTTGATGCTGTTTTTTCAACTCAGGGATTTTAATAGCACAGATTTCGATTCAACAACTTATTTGGTATGGTTTTCTTATGAAACTATAGAGTTATCTTCTATTGGGGAGATGTTTTTTATCCGTCATGTAAATAGACAATGCTTCATGACCTGATGGGAGTCGAACCCACATCTCTGCCAAACTGGGGCATTGTTCTAGCCACTAAACTACAAGCCGCATACGAAGGTTAGGCCAACCGAATATAGAACAGTTACGAAAATACGCGAAAGCCCTTGTTCTTAAAAAAGAAGCTTCTATGTTAAAAAAGAATTATATAAAAAACAATTATACCAGAGAAAATTCGAACAAAAAACAAAAAAATCTGCTTTATTGGGTCGTATTTGAAACTTCACTTTTTCTTAATTATCAGTAAATATTAAGACAAACCTTCTGAAGTCGGTTTTAGACTGGAGGAAGCATTTTTCGTCAATGTAGAAGAAGGAATAGCGGAAATCGATGAGCTAATATTTGGGGATGAAGAAGCTGCATTTTTTGATTCCATTATTTTAGATTGTCCAACTTTGGATGTATCCAAAATATTTGATATGTTTATTTCATCCTAAATGGTTAATTTATCAAAATAATTTTTATATACAATAATTTAAGTCTTTGTCTCTGTAATAATTTGAGCCGGATCAAAAACACTTTGCTACTTCGCCCAGCTTTAATTACCTTATTTTTATTTTCTTCTATTTGTTCTGTTATTTGAATTTCTTTTCCATTTTTTATATCACTATCTTCATTTAGTTTCTTTCTTAAGATTACTAATGCCAGTTCATCAGTATTCTCACAAACTTCTCTTATTTTTAAGGCAGCACATTCGTTGGAAAGTCCAAAGAGTATTTTACCATTTATCTAAATAAATGCCTCTTTTTTTAACACTCGGATGGTCGACGAAATTGTTTAGTGGAATTGAGCCATTTTCATGCTGATTACAAATATGAAAACAATTTTTTGGAAAAAATTGTCTACGGGGGGAGGGTCTAGGGCCTCGTCTTTGTATGTGCCTCGCTAAAATTTTGAGTTTATTTTTGTAATGGCCAGATATGACATGCTCCAACTGGATGCGCAGAGACTTGACTAGGATTTGGTTTGGGGAGCAACTAGGTAAAAACCTCATTTTTCTACTGAATTTTGGCCAAAAATGCCATTTTTCTTTAAAAATTTTCGATTGGGGGCATGCCCCCTGGATACGCCACTGGGGGTATAAAATGATTTCCAAAGGGTCCTCTTATGTCGCTCCTCTTTTCTTACGACCATAATTAGCTTAAAAATTTAAAAAACAACAACAAAATTGCTCCATCAAAGACAAAGGTTTTCAACACTAGATATTTGATCATGTATTTATAATGCTGACAACTGCAGTCAATATGTTTTACATAAAAAAGGGTATAGGATAATTAAATTGTGTACCAAAAATAAAATTTTGACAAACTTTTGTTCGCTACTGATAATTACCTCAAGAAGTTCATCTCCCGGTATCAATGGTAATGGTGAGGTAGATTTAATATCAACAATAAAAACTTTATCATTTTTCCCTCCATTTCCACCTAACGATAATCCAAGGCCACCTTTTGACGGAATATTTTCTAGACGAAAGAGCATTGGTTCTCCAGGCAAACTACCGTATTTTCTTTTTATCTTATCTAAAAAAATGTTAAACAGATAGGAAATATCCAACTACTATAAATGTGTAATGTTTGTGTCTGTGCAGATGATCTCGAGATTGTTTGATTTAAACTCGAACAGTTATATCTAAAGTTGTAGGGGGACGAAAGAGAAGACGATAGACACCACTTTTATAAGGGTGCTCCTTTTAAAGTTGTGGGAATATCTTTTTACAAAGAGGTACATCGCCCACTGAAATTAGCCTATTTTACATTGAAAATGATTGGTAGGCGATAGATTTTGGGTATATCTTGATATGAAAACCATATTCGATGAATTTTTTTCAGAATAGGTTAACCGACATTCAGAAATAAGAAAGTGTAGCTATTTTTTTGAATAGAACAGGTTTTCGTGTCAATAAGTTATGGTAGTAATTTCCATATAAGTCTAGTATAGGGATCTTTTTTTCGAAAAATTTTTCGGCATCCTGTTCAGCATTAAATTTTGCATCAAAAACACTTTTTGTTACGTCCGACCATGGGAGTATTAATAATCAAACTTAAAAAATTACTTGTAGTATAGTAAAAGCGATCCTCTTGTTCAATATCTTGTGCTAACTTTTCTAAAGAAGCAGCACTTTCTGATTCTGGTTTTTTACGTGATGCATTCCTAATTAGTTTCCTTTTTAGAGAATCTACTGAAGATGTTGAAGGTAAAATTTTCATTTCTTCTTTAGGCAATGAAACTATGGGAGAAACATTTGTAATTGATATTTCCTGCGTAGAAACTACTTTCTGAAAATATACTTTTTATATAGTTTGATGATAATGGTTTATTAGGGATGACAAAAATATTTGCGAAAATTTATT
>JAQGCO010000091.1:0-15162 GCA_034700925.1 Acrobeloides cf. buchneri Gr-Nem-00862
GGAAAGTGTTCAAAAATTATATTTTTTGATATGTTTTAATGTTAAGATAAGAATAAAGGTATATTGAGAATGTGGTAAGTAATATAAAGGTCTGTATTGGGTAGTTACTGGATAGTAAGTAAGTAAGCCCAAGCCTAAGCTTAAAGGACCAGTCCAGTAATTTACAATCATATGATAGTTTGCCAAGTTTTTTACGGGGGAAGGGGGGGGGTAGAGGTATAGGGCAAATCCGAAAAATTTATGGGGGATCCATTTCCGGACCCCCTGCTCAGATATGAATTACAAAGAATTTGTTTGTTACAGTTATCATCATAAGTAAAATAATTTGTTTCATTTTTATAACTATTTCCATTATACACCACAACATTATAATAAAAGCCAAATGACGCATTAAATAAAGTTAAAGAATGATCATATCGATGTAAATAATTTGCTAATGTTATTGGAATTGAGCTAGTCATATTTTGAAAGCCAGAGCCATTACTAAATTTTCTCATTCTTATTTTTTACGTTATTACTAGCCCGACGCACGCTTCGCGCACCGATATTATGCTGATTTTACAGATGCCGACATCGACGTGACAGACGTCGACGTCACCAATGCCGATGTTATAATCGATACGTTGCAAAAAGTACCTTTGATCCTCAGTACAAAAATTAGCCGATTTTGTGCTAATTCTGAAATTCGATATTTTGGCCTCTAGGTATTTATACCCCTTAAGTAAGGGTACGTCGTGAGGTAAAGATTGAAAAATCTTTTCGGATTAGTGTTCCCCAAAAATTAGCCGACTTGGAGACATTTTTGAAACTCGCATATTTTCCAATTTTTAGGGGGTAAGCCCTAATTTTTAATTTGTAAAAAAATTTTTGTTAAAAAATAATATCTCCATCGTTTTCCCCATAGTCGTAAACCCTCGAGTAGAAAAAAACAGCGCTAGAGACGCTAAAATAGTTGAGGTAAGGTTATCCTTTGAAAAAATTCCCTTAAAAATTGAAAAAATTGAATTTTTAAATTTTTTAGGGGGTACCACAATTTTTTTTTGTTTCCTGCGCACCTATCCCCTATCTACTTACTTTTAAAAATGCATGTTAAAGGGGGAGGGTAAGAATTAGGGACTAATCTCAGAAAAATTTTTTTTTTCCAAAACATCCAATTTTAAGGGAGTTGCTTTTAAAACTTTTTATGGTTCGCCAAAATAAAAATTTCGACCCTGGTGAGATCGAACCCGCGATAATAAAATGAACAGGCCATTTAGCCTAGCCATTAGGCCATGCGTACCCATCTTCATGCAACTTCACCATGTATCAGAGTTTAACAATAATCTTACAGGGTGGGCCAGAAAAAGGGCAATTTTTATGATTTTTTGGGACCGAAAATTTTTTCTAATTATGATTCATATAGGGGTTTTATGCGGGAATTGATTGCGCGCATTCTCGGAACATTAAAACGCTTTCTTGACCCTGATTCAGGGAATGGAGTTGGTGTATTGACGCAAAAATCGAAATTTTTTTTTCATTATTTAAGCTTTTATATGAGGGTGTTCTTCACGCAAATCTTGTAGGTTAATATTAGTCTTACTTGAAAATCGGCATCAGCCGGTTCAAAAGCCTTGAAATATAGTGGGCTAGCCTTCGAGAAGTCATAGTTCTCCCCTTTGTCTGCTGTCCATCTCATGTAGCCACGTTGAGTGCCATTAAAACTAGGTGCGGCCAATTCCTCACCATATAAAATACTCGATGGACATCGCAAGAACATTTGAAGAAGACTGACCAAGGAACCGAGCTTGGAAATTTCTGCGCTGGTATAGTCTTTCAGTCTAAAAAGTTAGTGGATTTTCTGTGACAACTATTTGATTCGCTAAAATTAAAAATCCGACCCGGTGGGGATTGAACCCTCTTCGTTCAAGATGGCTTTTGCGCCACTTGCTCCTGCGCTATTTAGCCGACACTTTTTATGTAACTCGCATGAAAAGAGTTTTAACCCGGGGTTTTTGTTGAATGCGTACGCCCTACTTAGTATCAATGCGTCTTCCGTACAAATCCGTGATTTCCCACAAGGGTTGGGCTTTGCCGTCGGGATTTTCATTGGCATTTTGTTTTTCGGATATAACCGTGTCTTGGATACATTCATAAGCGCCTTTGTCGGGGCAGTCAAGCAATGGTTTGACATAGAATTCAATGCTGGAATTTTGTGTGTCGGTTTTCAGTTTGGAATCGGCAAACAGAAGGCTAAAAAAATTTTGTTCGATAAATTTGAATTTTGTTGTGTATTGATACAAATACTTGGGAAAAATTTACAACAAAAATCCTTCAGTTTAGCTCAAAACACATCACTTTATAGGCCAAAGTTGCCCAGAATTTTGTGCTCTACAATATAGATTATTTAAAAAAAATCTATTTTCGTGGAATTGATCCTTTTAAAAACCGTAATAGCTATAAAAATTCTGGACAGAAAAACTAGACAATGCTTACATCTCCTTATCTTTCAAATTCTCATCCTTTTCAGCCTCTTGCTTGATCCGTTTTCCAAATTCTTCCAAATTCTTATTGCTAAAACCGTCCTAAATTTGAAAAATTTTATTTATCGCAGCGAAAACCTGCACTCTTACTTTCATAGCCTTATATTCACTGAAATAGAATCCATCCACACCAAGATCTAAATATTTTTTAGCCGTTTTGAGTAGGTTATCGAACACGGTCGCTTCGCCCAAATTTACGACACAAAGGTTCCCACTTCCCGATTCATTTGATTTCTTGGCCAAATTACTAGTTGTGTAAGGATGAAACTTGGATACAGTTAGCAAGTCCATTACGAAGTAAAGATCTTAAAATTTACAAAAAAATTTTTTCAAAAGCTTGAGTATTGACACGAAAACTTGGAATTTCATCAAACTTGTCATTGATCAAAAATTATTTAGTGCACAAGAATTTTCTCTTTTTATATAAATTTACCTTTGTCATGAACAGCTTTGACTAGCGCCTTGAAATCTTCTTCCGTGCCCAATCGATTGTCCACATTGTAAGAATCAAATACAAGAGACGGATCAAACTCATCCTTGTCAACTTGGACAACATGCCTAGCCCAGACTGTAGTTGCTCCAATTTTCCGGAAATAATCCAATTTTTGGCGGATTCCATCGAAATCACCAACACCATCATTGTCTTTTGCGTAGAAGAAAGTTGGGGTAAAACCCTAGAATTTAAACAAGAATATAATTAACCAACGGTACGCAGCCCAAAGGGCTGCGTTAAAAAATATTGAAAATGGGCATAGGGGTATACCTGGTAGGCAACTGCAACTTTTGACCACTTTGTGACTTCTTTTTCTGCGCATTTTAGACTCAAAACAACGATTAGGATAGTGCCAACGAACATTAACAACCAGATCAGCCAGAAGAGGATGAAAAGAGCATAGCTAAAATTTTTCCGATTTGTTTAGTTTCAAAAAGTAACATAGGAAAGAGTTCTATACTAAGAGATGTGATATAGGCTGCTTAATGAGAAGAGCGCAAAAAAGTTGGCGCTAAATAGTGCAGTGAATAAGGAAGCCGATCGCCCGATATGGCAAGTTAAGCAACGTTGGGCTCGTAGGATCGATCCCACTAGAGTGAAACTTTTGATTTTCAATTTTTATTTTTAGGTACCAAAATCTTTTGAACTAAAATTTTTTCTTTAATTTTCATGGAGCAAAAGTTTCGGCCCTATCGGGATCGAATCTGCAGGCCCGACGTTGTTTAAATTGCCAGATCGGAAGCTCGGCTTCCTTATCCACTACACTATAGAGCGCTAACTTTTCTGCGCTCTTCTCGTGGAACAGAATATAGGAGGGGTGGGGTGCCGAATTTTCCGAAAAGTGGACAAAATTTTTCGGAATTCTCCGGAAAATTCGGCTCCCCCTATATTAAACTTCAACCCTTACCGAATAGGGTTCCAAAATGGATAATTTCGATACTGCTCGAGTTGTTCTTTTGTAAATACAATCAATTTTGAAGAAGAATTTACATCGACATTGTCCGTATCCTATATTTTTTTAATTTTCAACTTTTATTTTTTATAATTTTTTACCTTTGTAAATTTGACTTGTTCAGTTTCCACACTATAAATTTGTGGAGCCTTGCCATCCTCCGAATTGGGCATCAACGATTCGTTAGTTGACATTTTGAGACTGTTTTTAAAGCCTAGAAATTGATTATTGAGCAAAGATGAAAGAAAATCACGATAAATTAGATCGTATCGATAAAAAATTTTTCAGACGATTTGGAGAACTTTTTGAAAATTCGATTTTTCACACATTTTGGAAGGTACCCCTCTGCATAAGGGATCTCCTGTGCTCAAAATTCAAAATTTAATTCAAATTCTTTTTTTCCATACCCGAGTACAAACTTTCATATGATTTGGAGAACTTTTTGAAAATTTGATTTTTTTCGACACCTCACCCCCGGGCAAAAATGTGGAAAAAAATTTTCTCCGATTTCGATGATTTTGGTGTCTATCGTCTAGAATCGGGACCCGATCATAAAGTTACCAATTTTGGCGATCACGACCATTTTTCAGGTTTTTAGCTGGGGTCATAGTTGGAGTACTATTAATAATTTTGAAAACGCCGTTTTCTATGGAGTCGAGTACTGTTAGAAAATACATTACTTTTTGCTCGGAGCATCGATTTTTAGGGATTTTTAACTTAGTTTTTTTATAGATTTTGATACAGATTTTTCTAAAATCTGTATCAAAATTTTTTTAATCTATAAAAAAATCTCACCAATATTTTTCATAATTTTTGCAACATCCGAAGGTGCTTTCTTTTCCGAGTAAACCTTATAAAAATGAGTGTTTGTTAATCCATCATATTTTGGCCTATTATCAATATCTTTAAGGCATAAGTGAATGAATTCCATTGTTTCATTTGAATAATGCAATAGCTGGGCATCAAACTCATCCGGCTTCAAATTCTTAATATTATTTTGTACTTCGGGAATTGCATCAAAGCTACTATTCTTGGATAATGGATAACTACCGAGAGCAGTTTCGATTAAAGTAATGCCTAGACTCCAAACATCGTGCCGAATATCAAAACTTCCTTCTCTGGTAAAACGTTCCGGTGGCCAATATGCCATCGTTCCAACAACAGTGGTTGCCAAAGACTCTTGTAGAATGCGTGAAACACCAAAATCACATAACTTAATTTCGCCGGTCCAGTTGAGTAGGATATTCAATGGTTTCACGTCTCTATGCATAATTTGAATGTTTCTACAGGCGATCAAAGCATCTGTAACACAAACACAGATGCAGCCTAACAATTCTTCTGGAAATGATGATTCCATTTTGTGCACTTGTTTATAGTAATCTGTCAATGACATTTCCATCAACTCCGTACATATGAATAACTCATTATTACATATAAACTGGAGGACCGAGCGCTATCGCGCTCGGAGGGGAGAGGAGATTTTCCGATCCGATCTTCGAGCGCCCCGAACGAGATCTCCGTCCTGATCCAATTGCTTCCTAGTGCTTCCGAGCTCTTCTGAGTGCTTACGAATTCTTCCGAGCGCCTCCAAGTGCTTCCGAGCTCTTCTGAGTGCTTACGAATTCTTCTGAGTACCTCTGAGTTCTTCCGATTGCTTTCGAGCTCTTTCGAGTGCTTACGAGTTCTTCCAAGCGCCTCCAGGGCTTCCGAGTGCTTAAAAGTTCTTCCGAGCGCCTCCAAGTGCTTACGAGTTCTTCTGAGTGCTTACAAGCGCCTCCGAGTGCCTCTAAGTTCTCCCGAATGCATTCGAGCGCTTCCGATTTTTCTTTTTTTAAATTAAGACATGTTTAAATTTTTAAACAAATTTTTTAAATTTGTAGAGGCTCGGGGATCGAACCTGCGCCTATCAGGACTGCAAAGCTACGCCTTTTCCAACTGAGCCATGAAGGCATATAAACAAATGCGTTTTCATTTCCGACCACATTCTAAAGCATAAAAGACGAAAATGAAAAAATTGATTTTTTAATTTTTTCAGAAGGGGTACCCCCATGATTTTGGATTCGTTTTTCTTCTCTCACCGAGCCCTATCGATTGGTATAAGCCGTGACAGAATTGGACTTAAGGTGACGGAGATAGCACAAACAGACAGACACACATAGCGCGTTTAATATATAAGGATATTTTAGCCATGAAATAATTTAATTTTTCTAAAATAAACGTTAGGGGTTTTTTTGTGCGAGGAATCGATTGCGCGCATTGAAATTTGACAACCGTTTCACCGACCATTAATATTTCCAAAAACCTCAAAAAAGCAAAAATCCAAGTTTTTACTGATTCCAGAAGCGCTTAAAAGAGATTTCGATTCCCGTATAGAAAATTTCTTCATGTGGTTATTTTTGAAAAATTTTTAAACAATTTTGCGAAAAGTTTGATAAAAATCGCAAATTCCAGTTTTTTCCACTTTGCAAATAATTTTAACTATTTTTTGTCTGAATATCTGGACCGGCGATACGAGCGACAACTCCGAGCGATTTTCTATAAAAAATATTCAAAAAATTTCAAAATCTTAACATTTTATTAGGGGTGACATTTTTTTGAGGGGTACAGTGGAACCTCGTTAATTGGCCACTCCTTGGGGTGGCCAGTTATCCGGGTTTTGTTAAATTTATGGTTTAAATAAAAGCATGATGTTTTTTCGGAAGTCTCTTTAAAATGTTGACTCGAACTCGCTGCGATCTTTGCGATTGGTTCATCCTCTTCGGTCACCTATCATTATTTCGAAAACTCAAAATTTATCCCTCTTAAGATTTATCCCACTTAAAATTTATCCCTCTTAAAATTTACCCCTTAAAATTTAACTAATTAAATTTAACTCAATTTATAAAAAATTATGTGCTCTCATTCAATTCTGAATTCAAATTCTGAATCCAAATTCTGATTCTCAATCTGGATTCTGAATCCGAATTCAGATTCCAGTTTCAGAATCCTTAACACCTAACCCTAGCGCATTGAACTGAATTCCGGATTCTGATTCTCAAATTGAGAATCAGAGAATTCTGACTCTGAATCCGGATTCAGAATCCTAATTCAAAATTGAATGAGAGCACATAATTTTTTTATAAATAGAGGATAAATTTTAAGTTTTCGAAATAATGATTCGTGGCTTCCTCTTCTTCAATTTCTTCATTTTCACTAGTTACCGTTTCTTCTTGTTTCGCTAGCCTCCAAATCTGTTTTTCGTGAAATTCGAGAATAAAAAAATTTCGAACTTTGAACGAGTCTAAATTGAGAATTAATGTGTCGCGGTGCTTTCATGATCATCATTTAACACTTTTTTCGAAACGATTGATACTAATTTTGTATCAATCTAAGAATTCTAGAGGAGTGGCCAATTAACAAATGCATGGGGATGGCCATTTATCCGGGTGGCCAATTAACGAGGTTTCACTGTACCCCTATGATCAAGTTGTGATCGTCTTTTTTCATCATTCCCTACAACTTTAGTTTTGGCTATTATAGTTAAAATAACTCGTCCCCGAGATCGTCCGTACAACAAACGCACTTACATTTCACGTTTATAATAGAACAAATTTCTAACCTGCGCTCGTTGTTGTGGTAGATGTTTTTTTCGAGCTCGTTGTTTTAGCAGGAGTAACCTTGTTATTGTTGGAGTGCCCAGGAAAAATTAATATAGCAAGAATAAATAAGAATCGTTCATAAAAAATCTTTTTCATGTTCATATAATCCTTAAATATTAATATGCTGTAGAGATAAAATTTAAAAATTTTTTAAAAAATTTAAAAAATCATTAAAGTAATTATAAATGCACTAAAAATTTTCATTTTTACATTAGGGATGTACAAGGGACAAAAGGTGACAATCCTTGTCACTAGCCATAAAGTATGCGAATTTTGAAATCTGTATAAGTGACAATGATTACAACATTGTCACCATGGTTACAATGTTGTAACTATTGTTACTTATACAGATTTCAAAATTCGTATATTATACGGCCGTTAACAAGGAAGGAAGGCACTATTTTCATTTGTGCATCCCTAATTGACATCACTCAGTGAGCTGAACCAAAGGCCGACTTTGTATGGTAAATCATTTGAAGCTAAGATCGTCTGATGCGCCCAGATACAAAATTTTTCAGTGAAATTATAAATTATTAGATGCGCACAAAAGTCTTTGCCGTTTTTCTTTTTACTATACCTTGCTAACAGTGGCCATTTTCGATGCGATTTTTTCAATACTATAGAGGACATATGACGAAATTTTTTTATGTAAATTTCAAAACCTGCTGACTTCAGGTTTTCTTTGTAATAAATTTTCAAACCATCTGTTTTATTTTTTTTCAAAACATTTTTCTTGAAGGGAAAAGCTGTTTTCAAAAAAATTTTCTCATTTATATCAATGATGCCTTACAATATGCATTTATATGTTTATCGGTCTTGTTCGGAGATTAATGTAAAATTCAAATAAACGCACTAACCTTTACTCTTGCACCGATTGGTCTTGTTCAAAGATTCTTGAGGCGAAATGTCGAAAATAACGCTTTTGCACAAGATCTAAAATGGAAACAAACTTTTAGGCCCTATAGCGCAAGAAATAGCAGTGGGGGTTCAGCGACCCGAACGAGTAACATAAGTAAAGCTTTCACAAAATTCTTTTATTTTTTATTTCAAAACATCCACAAAAATACAATTGACGATAAACGACCAAATTAGGCAGAAAATTGTCTCAGGATTATTTTACGTTCCCTTCGACAATTTTCCAACGTCAACATAATTCAAAAAGCGAGGACGGGAGATAAAAGCACGGTGCAAAGTATGGAAATAAGTACTCAAAACTAAGGCACGGAACTAATAAACGACAGCCAGCAATTGGCATAAAACTGTCGAACTACCAGGACCGAGACTAGCGACACGGCAGCCAGCAATTAGCATGAAACCGCCACGTCGCCGGCCTATACATTGAAAAATGCCAAGAACCGAATTTCGACCGAAGAATCGACAGCGACCCACCGCAGTCGATCCAACGGCCTATAAATTAATTTGAAAGAAAACAGATTGAGTTTGAATTTAATAAAAAGGATTTTCGTTGTAATATACAAACAAATTCAAAACATAAACCAATTCAAAACATATTCGAAATTGATCTTATTGTAGAAGCTGAAAGAACATTTAAGTGATAATCAATAACTCTTGTTTTGTTTTATGTCATTGTCCTTTTTTTATTGGATATTTTGTTTAAGGTTGAATGAATTTTATAAAATAATTTTAAATTAGCCAAATTATTAGTAAAACTGGTATTGGGTTGATCCATAAGTCCCGGCTTTTGAACGTCGCTCCATAAGCACCCCGGATTTTGATCGAATTTAATTCGCAGATCGGAAATGCGCGCAATCGATTTCTCGCATAGAAAACCCCGGATGAGTAATTTTCGCAAAGATTAGATGCAACACTCAAAAGCCGGGGACTTATGGTTCGACCCAATATTTGATAACTTTGTTTATTTGATATTATTGTTAATGAAATTTAAATTAAAAAGATAATTTTCACTGCATTTTGAGCTTAAAATCATTTTCTAGATAAGCAAAAAACAAATGTTCAAAAAATTGATTTTTAAAATTTTTGCTAATCTTTAATAAATTCTTTAAACTTAAAAAAGTTGCAACAAATTTTCCTAAAAGAATCCCATGGAATCAGGTTTTTCCTGATAGATTCAGGTTTTCCCGGAAAAATTTGATAGACTCAGATTTTCCCACAAACTCAGATTTTCCTGTAACATATATATAAGCACAACCATTGCGTCACTATTTTAGCGTACTTTGAAGAGTTCATAGAGGTATGCCTCTAAAATTTGGTCCTAGTTAGTTTAGTTAAAGGGGGAGAACCGTTTATTGCGAGTTATCGTCAAAAAATTTTCTGAAGATGACCCTATTATCCCTAATTTTATGCGAGGAATCGATTGCTCGCATTCCTGAACCTTGAAACGCTTCTCTGACCCTGATTCAGATAAAAAAGTTGGCAACAAATGCGATTTTCGACCAACAACTGCTATATTTGATGTTTAGATGTCGTTTTTATGCTTCGAAAACGTGCGCAATCGATTCCCTGCATTAAACTACGTAGGAAAAGTTGGTTTTCCCTTGAAAAAAATATAATTTTTCAGATCTTCGATTTTTTCGTGGCAGTATTCGCAGAGTAAGGGCCGTTTAGAGTGAGTTATCGTCAAACAAATTTTTTCTAAAAATGACCCTATTACCCTTAATTTTATGCGGGGAATCGATTGCGCGCATTTTTAACATATGAAAACGTCTGATCCTGATTCAAGAAAAAGTATAGAATCTAAAAAAGTAATAATTTATTCATCGTCAACATTATCTTCATAAAAGTCATCAAAATTAACAATCTCAAAATATCAGCCATTTTACGTTATAACCTTAAAAATAAAAAATTTCCAAAATATAAATTTGAAACTAGACAACAAATCCAATGCTGTATGAATAGAATGACTCAACAATTGAAAATTTTCGCGCCAAAACTAACTTTTTCCCTGAATCAGGGTCAGGAAAGCGTTTTCACATGCTAAAAATGATCGATTCCTCACATAAAATTAGGGGTAATAGGGTCATTTTTAGAAAAAATTTGTTTGACGATAACTCGACGGCCTCCCCCTTTAAGCCTAAAAATCTGCCGCAAGTTTTAGCTTCCAACAAATGTATTTCCTTTTACAATATTTTTTTGTAATCAAAAGCATAAGAATTAGATTTATTTTAAATTGTTAATCAGAAATATGCCAAAAGGAGAATTAGAGTAAAGCTAGGAATAATCTAATTGAATTGACTGATTGCTCCTCGAAAATTATATTAATGACTAGAGACCGACGCGTGAAAATTTTTCTGATTTTTCTCGAAATTTTTTGCTAAAAGTGTCCAAAATGTGTATAGAAACAACTTTAATTGAGATCGTTGGCAAAATTTCGAGTAAAAAATCGAGAAAAATGAAAAAAGTTGTTAAAATCCATATCACAGCCGCAATTTAAAGGGGGAGTCCAACTTAGGGCCGGGTAGAAAATTTTTTTAACAAGTGACCTCCTAGGTGTAATTTCATGAGGGGAATCGATTGCGCGCATTCCCAAAGCGTGAAAAGATCTGAATATGCGGGCGAATCTGAATCGAATCGGATTTGCCTTGGATTTATGAGAGATTCAGGTCTGCTCTTGAAAATTTTTTTAAGTGAAACAAAAAATCGTACAAACAGTGAATTTGTATTTAAGTGAACTTCTCCCCCCCCCCATCTCTGAACTCCAGGACCGCAACTATCGATCTGTTTATCGTCAATTGTTTTTTGCTCATTTTTACAGAAAAAATTTTATAATAAAAATTTTCCCAAAATCCACTAGAGAGACTACGACATCGAGAGAAGACGAACGAACCCATTTTCATGAAGGTACATATCATACAAAAAATATTCCATTTTGTTATTTACGTGCTCGTAAAATAATCAACGCTAATTGTCGGAAATTAAACAACGCTAATTGTCGGAAATTAAAAAACGCTTTAAACAACGCTAATTGTCGGAAATTTCCGACAATTAGCGTTGTTTAGCGCCCTCACATATTTTCAATACATAAAAAAGCATTCAAATAGAGAAAAAAATTTTAGTGCATCATAAAACTACAAAAGGTATGAAAAGTCGTTTGAAGTCATGATTTTTTAAATTAAAAATGCTCAAAACTTGTTAAATCATCCATGTTTCATAGGAAATAACTACTTGTCACTTTTCACTTTTTAAGCTACTTGTCACTAATCAAGTACAATAATCGACCCCTGAGGTACATATCATACAAAAAATCTTCCATTTTGTTATTTACGTGCTCGTAAAATAATATTTTTATCAAAATAAACGCACATAAATTACAAAATGTACGTGCCGGAAGAGCTCGGCTCCTGTTAATATAAACCAGATCAAAATATTTATACTATTTTTGTTTTACTCAACGTTATTTAATATATTCATTAAAACAGGTTCCGCAATAGAATCGAGCTTTGAGACGAAGAGCATGTCACAAAAAATTTTCATCGCTGAACGAAAATTGAGGTGGATATTCTAATAGAGCTCACCGAGTTATGCAACTTTAGTTCTGTGCTCCCGACCCGGCGACCTCTCCTTTTGGCGCTATGGCCCCTAGAAGTTGGTGGAAACGGTCATTTATCGACCAAATTCGGATCGGCCCTAAGTCGGTAAGTTTGTTAGCTTTCGGGAAGCGGTATTTCGCATTTTGTAGCTGGAGATTGGGGCTTCATTTTATGCCAAGACCACCATTCACCAGGTGATACTCCCAGTTTTTTTTAAAACGATTTTAACTGATTCTATAGGCTCTTGTAGTTACGAAAACACCAAATTAGAGTTCCCTAGTTCGATTAAGGGAGTAAAATTCAAGTTTTTATGCCAAAAAATGTCAAAAATACCGTTTTCTTTGAAATTAAGGGACCACCAAAAACACCTTTATTTGAATTCTTTCATCGAAATTTCGACATTTTTCACCGTTTTTGGCTATGGCGAACATTTTATAAGTGTTTTTAGACAAAGTTGAAAATTTTTGAAAAATCGATTTTTTGGACCCCCATGGATGCAAAAAGTAAGGGTTCATGTTGTGGAAAAAGTGGTCGAAAACTTAGGTTTTACAATGGAAATGCACAAAAATCCGGTTCCCCTGAAGGGTCAAAAATTTAAAGATATGGCTCTAGAAAAAAACTTTTTTCCCACGGGAGCTTCCGGTTGGCCCTAAAAATTATCTACAACGCCCCTGCTTTGTTTTATGCTTGATCCCGGGTCAAATCTCGTAGCGCCTGGTACTTTTTTCTGGCTCTCAAAAAAATGTTGGACATTACAGTAAAGTTACAGGCGTTTTTTATACTTTAGTATTTTGAGCATAACTCTTGATGGTTAAATCCAATTTCAATGATCTCGGTGTTGTTAAAAAGCTGGAGACGCGGGCTACAACTTTTATATTAGGTGTATGGGGTCGTTTTGTGGAAATAGTGGTCGAAAACTAAGGTTTTACAATGGAAATAGGTTTTACAATGATTTTTTGGTAAATATAAAAAAAATTTTTGAAAAAAGCGATCTAAGATGTATTTGAAAAAGTACACCACGGGAATTTTTGCATTTTATAAATCGCAAATTTTGCGGGTTTCGAAAAAATAAGTAAGTATGTGTAGGCTAACGACTTAGCTTTCATTAAAAAAAAAATTAGCGAAAAAGCTTTTAGATATCGAAAATATTTAACTGTCCTTATCTTTTTGTCAAGCAGTGTATGTCAAGCTTATAAGCGTTTGAAATTTATGTAATTTTAAAATTAACATATTACAATTTTATCATTAGAATTAATAAACTGGGAGACCGAGTGCTATCGCACTCGGAGGGGAAAGGAGATTTTCCAATCCGAGCACTAAGTCATCCGCTCTTTCCCGAATGCTTCCGCGCGCCTATTTGTAAAATTTTTAAACATATTTTTTAATTTTTATTACGAATTTTTAAACTTTTAAACCCATTTTTAAATTTTTTTAAGAATTAAAAAAATTTAACCCATTTTTTAATTTTGTAAAAAATCTATTTTTTATGAATTTTTAAAATTTTAACCCAGTTTTTAATTTTTTTATTTTAACCTATTTTTTAAAATTTTTAAAATTTTATAACATTTTTTATTTTTTTCAAAAAATTAAAATTTTTGCTGGGGCAAAAACCTTTGAGCACCGCTTAGAATCGAACTTGAAGGAAATTTATGAGTCGAGCGTCTCAACCACTCGACCACGTGGGCTTCTTAACCTATGTTATAATTCAACTATAAATTTCAATTATAAGACTTACGTAAAACATGATATGGGGCTAAAAAATTTATTTTGAAGGGTACCCCCATGATTTTGGTGTCATTTTTCTTCTCATACCAAGCCCTATCGATTGGTATAGATTGTGACGGAATTGGATTTAAAGCGCCTGGGAAGGACAAACAAACATAGCGCGTTTAATATATAAGGATTTAGAAAGTAATTGTCAAGCTTCTAGTCTTTTTATCCATGATGGTATCAAATGAGTGCATAGATAAGGTATTGTTCACAATATCACTGTTGAGTATGAATCCTTGCTGATTTAGGGTTGAAGGAACTTCAAACTTAAAATAAAGAATAAAATAATCATAGTATTAGTCACACTGTAACAAAGGACCCTCCAAAATTTCAAAATGATGCGCGGTCTCCTCCCCTCATAGGCCGAAAAAATTATTAGTCCCCAAAATATTTTTTCCAATTTTTCTAAAAATTTTTAAAAAATCACCTTGATGTTTTTGCGCGACGAGGAGAGACTCGCAAAAATTTTACGCGGTCTCCTCGAAATTTTTTGCGCATTCGCGGTCCAGATTGAGGGTAGGGGTATTGTTACAGTGTGGTATTAGTCACAAACATAAGCATAGCCAGGACAGAGAGGGCTAATCGGCAACAGGGAGGGCTAAACGTGTAAATTTTCGTTAAAAAAATGCGTTTTTTCCTTAAAAAATTGCACTTTTCTTCAATTTTTGAACGACAGGGGGCTAAAGCCCCCTAGCTTCCTCTCTTGGCTACACCTATGGTCACAAAGGCTAACTACTTTGACAAAATTCGTCCCTCGATTTAACAGCCCCCATAGGAGACATTAAGAAAAAATTCGCCAAAAATCGAGGTCAAATCTGATTTCTTCGAGCGACTACTTTTTGGATAGCCAAGATATGAGGAATATTTTATAAAAAAATATTTTATTTTTGCCTTTTGAAAAAAATGCCATTTTTCCATTTTTTTATCCTATAATTAGGAACGCTACCCAATTTTCAAACTCAATATTTTCATGGGAACACCGCTTCAAAAATGTTTTAAACTTAAATTCTAGACTATAAAAACCTAGAAATGAAAAAAATTGCATCCAAAAACCTTTTTTCCTCGAAAAAATAGGCTTTAAAATGGTGCCTGAATAATAAATACAAAAAAGGGTCCCTGCGGAGCTACGAGGCTCTGAAGCCAAAGCTTAAAGCCCTGAAAGAATTTTTCCGAAACTCTACAACTGTGAATAATTATGGGCCTTAGAAGCCCAAAAACTCCGTTTTTAGTGCAAAATGATGTTTTCAGGAATGGCCTTAGATGAACTTATCAACTGATTAGA
>JAQGCO010000092.1:0-15145 GCA_034700925.1 Acrobeloides cf. buchneri Gr-Nem-00862
CAGTCGTTATCGAAATTGCCGGAATCGTAGTATTCTGGGAAGTATTCTAATGAATTTAGAGCTATTCCTTCATTTCGACCATATTCAATGGGACCAATGCATTTGGCAGGGTTGACGGAATTCTTATCAAATTTCTTCTTTCTGCGGCCTTCTTTACGTGCTTCAAGATTTTCAGGTCTATCACGATGATCTTGCACCCGAGTTCGAACACTCTGTCTCTGACGCATATTACATTTTTTTTCAGCATCGGATATAGAAGTATCAATAGAACTATATGTTGAAATAGTTGAAGTTCTTATTCTTCCCGAGCGACGAAGTCCAGTTTCGTTTGATAATGTTGATACAGTTTCCATAGGCTGATCTTCAGCATCAGAAGCAATAGCAGGATGATTTAAAGGTTGCATTTGGTCATCTGAATTTCTGAAATGTGTGAATACTGGCTCCAAACTGCGACAAAGTTCCACACGACGAAAGTTTTCAGGATTGAAATTCGGGTCGGAAACATCCGTATCATTAAGAACGTAATTTCTAGCAATGAAGCATATATGGTGGCCACAATGAACACCATCTTGTTGTTTCTTATAATCTTGAACTCCAACGCGGAATAGTCTTCCTTTCAGTTTCTTATTTCGAAGCAAAGCCGTATCTCGAATCCTGTTTATCATACTCTTGACCCATGGTTGCGGTTCATAGTGCAATGGATCAAAAAAGTTGAAGCGTCCATTGGGACGGATTCTTTTATCGTAGATGGCAATTGTCCAATGCTCGTTTACTTCTTCTTGTTGAATTGGAATTAAGAGAATTTCGAAATTGTCGCGGTTTCCATAGATTAATTCTCTTGCTGTGTACTCATATTGTGGACGTTGTTGAATGCGACGATTCGGTTCAAAGTATGATGAATAGATTGGGTGCATAACTGCAACTCGGATTGGAGTTGGAAGACCCAAAGCATCTCTTGCAACGCTTAGCATATACTGCAAGATAACGGCGTCGAACAAAAATTGTCGTGGATTTCTAACACTAACCATAGCACCTTCATCCAAATGCATGTGGAAATACCAAGAAGCATCGATGCTTGGTGTCCATGGATCAAAAAAGCAGTCAGTTTCACGAAACTGTCTCAAAATTTCTTCACCTTCATTTATAACAGCAATTCGAAGCGATGCTATATTGTAGTTGTCCCAATGTGATGGTCGTGGAAGGTCGTCCAAATTCGAAATTGTCGAAGATGAGTTGGCAGAAACATCTGAAGTTCTTGATACAACAGACATAGCATCATCATCAATGCTTTGCCGAGATGACCTGGGAGACCAATTGCTACGGTTTTCTAAGCTCAAAGAGTCTGCTGATTCCATAAGCAATTCAAATTCCATACGACGGCGACGTTTTTTTGCAGGTATTTCCATAGGTGGTGGCATAGTTCTCTGCGAAGGCCGGCGTGGTGTTGATAGAATTAAACTATCCAAAAGCATTCCATGACTTAAGTTGTGTTCGACATTCATAGGTTCAATTCTTGAGGATAAATCTTGTTCTTCATGATCTGCAGATTCCAAAGTCGAAAGAAAAGCCATTGAATCCTCGACTTCATTATTCATATTATTGTCCTGAAGAGAACAGTTGGGATAAGTAATTTCTTCTTTCGAGGAGTCCAACGGGTCGAAAAATGCAACTTCGTTGTTCGTAGATACCGCGGCTGATGATATAGATGAAGTTGCGGATATGTCTTCTTGCGCGGCGGCTGCGTCAGCGGCTTCTTTTTCGGCTTTCTTGGCACGTCTTACGGATTTCTAAAAAAATCATCCATGAAGATCTTGCTGTTCCAGAAACTTTAATTCTTTAAAGTTTATTTTGAATTTTCGTAGTTTCTATCAGTCATTATTGTATTTAAAAGTAGATTAAAAAGCTGGATCAGCAAGGCCTTCATTGAGCTTTGAAAATACCATTTCTTGAAACCGCCGAATCTTGGATCATTGATGATGGGGAAGATAACCGCAACAATCGAACATTTCAGCCGCGGCATCAAAGAAGATATTGGTGTGTACCCGAAAGTGCATAGGTACATGCAGAATCTTCTTGCCTGCCTCTGTGACCACAGGTGCGCATAAAGCGAAGCAGTCTTGCCTGCCTCCGTGGTCACAGGTGCGCTTGAAGGCGAAGATGAGGCAGAAGAGTGTAGAATGAAGAAGTGGAGCAATCTTGCCTGCAACTGTGATCACAGGTGCGCTTAAAGCGAAGCAGTCTTGCCTGCCTCCGTGATCACAGCTACATTTGAAGTAGAGTAGTCTTGCCTGCCTCTGTGACCACAGGTGCGCATAAAGCGAAGCAGTCTTGCCTGCCTCCGTGATCACAGAACGCTTGAAGTTGATTAGTCTTGCCTGCAACTGTGACCACAGGTGCGCATAAAGCGAAGCAGTCTTGCCTGCCTCCGTGGTCACAGGTGCGCTTGAAGGCGAAGATGACGCAGAAGAGTGTAGAATGAAGAAATGGAGCAATCTTGCCTGCATCTGTGATCACAGGTGCGCATAAAGCGAAGCAGTCTTCCCTGCCTCCGTGATCACAGATACGTAAATGGTGTAGAATCTTGAAGATGAAGAATTCGAAGACATAAAAGCTTGATTTCATTGCCATTTATAACTTAACGGTGCATATGTCGGAACTTACAACGACATAAGCAAAAAAAATTGGTCGCTCAACATTTCGGAAATAAACATTTTGGAATAAATGATACAATGTTAAAGTTATTTAAAATTGTTGCGCAAGAAATCACTCCAAAATGTTAATTTTCTGAATTTAATAATTCTATATTTCAACTTGATAAGATCACTTATGAGATTAAAATTTTCCGAAATGTTGACTTCAGAAATGTTGAGCTACCAAAAATTTATTTATTAAGCCCCTAATTTATGTTTTAAAAAATATGTCCGAAAAATTATTTTTATGCTAGAAATTTATATTTTTTATCAAAAAATCAACATCATATATAAGGCGATACATATGCACTTTCCAAGAAATATACAGAAAGTACATGTGGACGCCGGATCTACATATTAAAGACGCAAATCGTGGCCGTTCAACATTTAGGATACATTGATCCAAAAGATCTCGGACTTCACTTTTAACCTTTTTCATTTGAAAAAAAGTAAAAATTGGAATTTGATAGTTGAAAAATGAAGTTCGAGAACTTATAAAAAGTCATAATAACTTACCTTAGATCGAGGCATCTTTAGAAAAAAGCTCAATATACCAAAAAATTATTTCTATAATAATAATTCCAACACTTAATAAAAATAAAGGCTTACCGCACTAAAAATTAAACATTAAAAGATAATAATTATAAAAAGGGAAATAATTAAAATGATGTTAATAATTAGAAAATCCAAAAATATGAAAAAAAATTTCATTTTAGCTCAATCAATGGCATAGTCATTAAAGCGAGGTAACAATCGGTGCCCGTTCTCCTGACGTAATTTTTTGACAAAAATTAACTTTTTAACACCATAAATGAAATTTCCGGAAAAGGTGATGTTCTATAAAGTTGTTCCCCTTAAATTCTGAATAACATTGTAAAACGTCACTTTCCAAAAAATTCATTTACTGTTAAAAAATTGATTTTTGTCAAAAATTGACGTCCGGAGAACGGGCTCCGATTGTTACCCCCGCCTCTTTAAGGGTCAACAACAATGCATACAAATATAGAACTCGACATACAATAAATCAAAGCCTTAATCCCATAATAATATAGGAATATTGAAATGGAGTTAGTTCTCGTGGTTAATTTCATGCAAGAAATCGATTGCGCGCTTTATCGAAGCATGAAAAAATTGCCTGATCCTGGTTAAAGCATATTTCTTTTCAATATATGGTTCACGGGGTATTATGGATCCTTTTCTAAAAATCTTCAGGGGGTTAATTTATCCGAGGAATCGATTGTGTTCATTATCGGAGCATGAAAACTTAACTTGACTCGTTTTCATAGATTTACATTTCGATAAGCTAACCTCTTCCTTGAATCAGGGAAATTTTTTCATGTCTATAAAATGCGCAATAAATTACTCGCATAAATTACTTCTAGGAGATGATTTAAAAAAAGAATCCAAATACAATGAATCAGGAATGGAAAAGGTATTGAGAAGAAAATCGCCTGAATCAGGGTCACGAAATTTTTAATTATTCGAAAATGCGCGTAATTGATTTTTCACATCAAATTACCCCCGAAAACTAACTCCATATAAATTTTTTTATTTATTTATATGTGCATCTTCGTTAATTTCAAATGGTGCCCATAAAAATTACAGGAAAAATTTTTATAGAGTTTTTCCATTATTTGGAGTAGTAGAAATTTTTGCAATTGACAAATCTAGCTTTAAATGGAGTTGTTATTAACAACTGGAAAGTGAAGGTTACTTTTCAGTTGTTAATAAGCCCTTTAAAACATCCAATTTTCATACTCACATTATATTTGGCACACGATAACCAAAATACGTGCAAAAAAGACAGCGTCGAGACGCGTGCAGTTGCGTGCAAATTGGCCTTTATCTAATCTTAACTTTTCGTAGAAACGATTGTCGCTGTTGAAAAATGTGCAATATGAAGGAATCCACCGCACATAAATTTAGCGGAATTTTACGCACATGGAATTTATGCACGGATTTTACATACATCTTTGAAAATCGTAAATTAGGCTATTAAAAACCATATTTTGAAAAAAGCCACGTCAAAAATGCATTTTTCCTTCAAAAATTATGATTTTTTTTAACTCTATAGGAAAATGTAAAAATTTGAAATAATGAACAATGCATTTTTTTAAAAAATCAGACTTTGATTCAATTTTAGTATAAAATTTAAAGATTCGTGGATTCCCGGGGGTCATAACTGCCAGGCACTAACCTTTTATTTCACCCAAAAGCGCAATAATTTCCGCTTTCTTCGCGATAAGTCACTTGGAGTAAACATTATCAAGCCTCTGAATTCTCGTGACCTTGACTAAATGGCCTAAAATAGAGAACTAAGCGCGGGTGCAAACCCGATAAAAGTACCAAAACCGAAACTTTCTTCAACTTTATTTGTTTGAATTTCACAACCATAAAAACAATACAAAACCACAGTAAAAGTTTAGCAACACATTTCAGAAACAATTTTATGGCAAATCAAAAAAAAAGTATTTTCGAGGCACCAAAAGGTCACCCTAAATCAGAAATGGCATATTTTTTACTCATCCGAGCGGCCTCAATGTGACCATTTTTTGTAATAAGAATCAAAAACATGTCTTTACTGATTTAAAATGAATTTTTAATGCTTAGAAAGGCTTTTTTTCGGATTCCTGGCATTAGATTACCCCTAAAGGATTGTTTAAAGAAAAATTTATGACAAAATAATATTGGTCCTCTAATCCAAGATAATAAATTTTAGTACCAAAATTAATCAAATAAAATTGGAATGAAAATGCAATTGTTTCGTTACTTTAGTAAATTTTAAGGATCGCCGCAAATGCGAGATAATAATCTCGACAGTGTCAATAAGCGCGTTAATTCGTTCAGATATGCGATAAGTGTTTTTGTCAAGCTCAATGAAAACGCTGTTAAACATTGTCGCGCGACAACGATTTTTCGAGAACGTTGTCATCGTTTTTATGATTTACATTGAAAATTGAAATACTTTACGAATTTTCGACAACGTTGTCGAGATTTCTCGAGATTCGTAAAGTATTTGCAATTTTCAATGCAAATCATAAAAATCGATGACAACGTTCTCGAAAAATCGTTGTCGCGCGACAATGTTCGACAACGTTTAACAGCGTTTTTTATTGAGCTCAACAACGTTTCACAGCTCGTTTAACAATGTTTTTTGGGCGCGACAACGTCTAATGAGCACCCTTACAAAATGTTTAACTTGAAATTCGCATCAAATTTCAAACGATTCCTGAAGATAGGCCGCCACTAATACGTTCGGACGGCTCTCGAGCGAACCTTAGTTCACGAATAACTTATTGCGTTCGGAAACATTACTAATAGTCGTTCGGAAACGTTTGAGCGCTCGTCCGATCATTTCCGAACGCCTATAAGTGATGTGTTCGAACGGAATTAGTGATAAATTAGTGAAGTTATAAATTTCCGAGCGAAGTATGACGGCCCTTAGAGTTTTTTAAAGCGTCGCATAGAGACAATGGTTAAACTAATCAGGGTGCTCATAAACCATTGGCGCGCGAGTGCAAAAAACACTGTAAGCCATTGGTGCATTGGCGTGCACCAACGCAATTTTTGCACTAAAAACATAATTTTCTTGCAAGATTTTGTGAAATTTTCATTTTTGGACAATTTATGAAGATTTTTGCACCAAATACGACATTTTTTCTGACGCGTCATCGGCATTTCTCATGTGCCATAGGCTTAGAATTGAAAAATACGTACCCAGAAATTGGCCAAAAATGGAAAATTCCACAAAATCTTGCAAAACTATATTTTTTGTACAAAAACTGGCGAGCGATAAAAATCGTTGACGCGTGCCAAAGCCGGTGTGCGACGACAGCCTACAGTGTTTTTGCACTCGCAACTAACGGCTTACTTTTTGCTTACAGTATTTTTTAATTCTGTTATTATTCTAACTTGTTTACAGCAGTTCCGTAACGCTTTCTAGTAAAGAAACCTATAATTGCAAAAAGGACTATAGGGAACCGTTGCCTGGTATTAGTTCGCGATTGTTATGGCTTTATTAAGCGCGATGACGGTGAAAAAGACATTTTCGTTCATCAGGTATTTTCTTCCATTTTTCTTTAACACATCCATTTTTTCAGATGGCAATTGCCAGACGAAGAGGTGTTGTTTGACTTGGCCAAGTGTCGCGAAGGACGTCTTCAAGCAGCCGTGTGTGACCGGCCGGAAGGTAAACATGTGATCGGAACGCCGATTGTGATCCATCGTGTTGGCGGAAGAAACGGTACACGAGTTTTTGGTATTGAAGAGCATACGTGGGCAAGGAGGGGGGGGGGAGACTGTCCACCCATACTTATTGGCCGAAATATAGTGATACCACTTATTTTGCCCAAAATCCGAAAAAACACATATCTCCTCTTATGTTTTTGCCTAAGATTTGCGTATGCAAAGACCACTTCTTATTTTGGGTCCCTGTCCCCCCTGCTTGCCCACGTATGCTGATGAGGGTCGACGATTTTTTCAGATCCAAGTGATCGTCGTCGCCGTGCAGCTAGTCGTGATCAGGAAGCTCAAAGCTTCAAGGCCCTGTATACTCAGTCGGCAAAAAGCAAGCAAATGAAAAGACAAAAAATTTGGCTCAAAAGCAGGATCGTTCTAACTCAATCAAGAGAACTGAGTGATGTAGCATGCAAGATGAAACGTCGTGGAAATAACGATCAGCATGTTGTGGAAATCGAATATGGCTATCGTCGTGAGTACTTTGGCAAGTTGTAATAAAGGTGCATTTTAATGGAAGCAAGAATTAAGCAGGTCGGCCAGATTTTGAAATTTGCAGCCGAAATCGAGTCCAAGTTGGATCGTCAAAATATCGAATTTTCAAAATGTTCCTTTACACTCCCTGCTAAAAAAATTTCAGCAGGGTGCTTGTGAAGGAATTTTTTGAACATTCGACGTTTTGATGGTTCTCAGTGGCGTAGCCAGATATTCCCACCTGAAAGGGCGGTACTATAGTTGGTTTGTAAATGATGATTTTTTGGTAAAAATCGCATTTTTTGGCAAAAAATAGCCATTTTTGTGAAAAAAACTGGACATTTTTTTCAAAAATTTCAAAATCTGATAAAACATAATGGAAGACTCCATACGTGGGCAAGCAGGGGAGACAGGGACCCAAAATAAGAAGTGGTCTTTGCATACGTAAATTTTTTGTATTTGCAATTTGACGACCTTTTTTTGGCTGCCAACTCGGGGTCGTAAAATGTACGAATATACCCCCGAAAATAAGAAGTGGGTTCATATATTTTGGTCAAAATATTTGGGTTTCAAAAGCAAAAAAATAAGGGAGGACATTATGTGTTTTTTTGGATTTTGGGAAAAATAAGAAGTGGTATCATAGTTTTTCGGCCAATAATAAGAAGTAGGGGGGACGGACAGTCTCCCCCTTGCCCACGTATGGAAGACTCTTAGGAAAAATTTCAAATGTTGTCAAGAACGGGGGGGGAGGGGAACGGTCGCCCTGCACCCTTGGATACTCCACTGATCGAACTTCAACTCGATTTTTATGCGAATTCAAAATCTGGCCACCTTCGCATGAAGCTACAATGTTTAACCCGTTTTTATGCTTAAAAAGGATGGTATCTTTTGCGGCATAATTTCCACAAAAAAATGTCTAATTTTTTTACAAAATGAGATATCTAGGGGTAATTTTATGAAAAATCAATTGCGCGCATTCTCGAAGCGTGAAATCCTTTGTTTGACCCTTAAAATTGAAAATACGTTTTTTATAGTATACGTACAGGTTTTTTGATTGCTCCTATGTTTCACAAATTCGCCAAAAATCTAGTTTAAATCCGTTTTCATTGCCCGATAGCTCAATCGAACGCTCTAATCACCGGATTTGATTGGCAGCTCAAAAATAGTGAAAATATGGGTTAATATTGTATTTTTATATGGATACGTATTTTTCAATTTTTAAGGTTCAAACAAAGGTTTTCACGCTTCGGGAATGCACGCAATCGATTTTTCGCATAAAATTACCCGTTTTATGTCAATTTGCAACGAAAAAATTAGGAAAAATTTTTTTCTTAGATTAAAATACTCCTTCTTTAAGATTTTTATTTATTTGATTATCTTCCCTCATTTTTTCAGAAACTTGCCAAAACTCTGAGAAATCAGCCGCACAGTCCACAATCAAATGGAAAGGATTCAGAAACTTCGGCTCGAAAGCAGAAATTGGAGATTGATATTTTGAAAAAAAAAGTTGGAAGCTCGGATCCGAAGAAGAAGCTCTAGGAGGAACATCAACAACTCGAAAGAACTTATAAGTGTTGTTTGACTTGGCCAAGTGTCGAGAATGACGTCTTCAAGCAGCGAATGTGACCGGCCCGGAAGGACTTGAACGTGCCGTTATCGTTCGCCAATTCGTAATAAAGGTGCATTTTAATGGAAGCAAGAATTAAGCAGGTCGGCCAGATTTTGAAATTCGCAGCCAAAAATCGAGTTCAAGTTGGATCGCCAAAATATCGAATTTTCAAAATGTTCCACACCCCCTGCTAAAAAAATTTCAGGAGGGTGCTTGTGAAGGAATTTTTTGAACATTCGACGTTTTGATGGTTGAACTCAGTGGCGTAGCCAGGTCTCTCCACCTGAAAGGGAGCGGCACTGTAGTTTTATTCGTAAATTAGTTTGTTTCGTAATGGCATTTTAAAAATTTTTCTAGGTATGTGGGGCGGTATTGTAATATGATTTTGCATAAAAATTTTGGTACTGTACGGGATTAGCGATCCAAATTAACAGTGTGAAAAATCGAAATTTTTTTTACGTCAAAAATCTGACATATGAGCTTGATTATTGTTTTTTTGCACGGAGATTGTGATTTTGAACTTATTTTTTTCACGAAAAAGAATTGTTGGCTGAATTATTTGCCATGAGCTTGTTTATCAACGCAAACGGTTGTTTTAGTATTTAAAAAAATGACTCCACAGGGATACATCGAACACATTTCCCGTCAAAAAGCGACCACGCAGGGATGCCGTTATTTATATGCAAAAAGAAGCTTAAAAATTTATGTGCAAAAAGAAGCTTGAAATCACCACAAAAAAACTAATATAATATGGCTCTTTTGGCCTATTTTTGACGAAAAATTTTTTTAATTTTCTCGTACTGTTAATTTGGGTCGCTAATACATTAAGTACCAAAATTTTTGATTTTTTCGTAAATAATTGCATTTGTTTGGCACAAAATAGACATTTTTGAAGATTTTTGCTGAAAAAATGGATATTTTTTTCTAAAATTTTTCAATTTTCAAAATCGGAAAAACATAATGGAATATTCTTAGGAAAAATTTTAAATTTTGTCAAGAACGGGGTGGTGGATCGGTAGCCCCGCTCCCTTGGATACTCCACTGAACTCGATTTTTATGCGAATTTCAAATCTGGCCACCATTGCTTATAGCCACAATTTTTAAACCGTTTTTATGCTTAAAATTTTTTATTTTTTTATTTTCTTACATCATTTTACCTTTTGGCTTAAAAGTAGGAGCTTTTTTCATAAATATTACAAACATATCAGTACAGGGTGGTGCAAAAAAACCGCAATTTTGAAATTTTTGAGGGTCATTTTTTCGAAAAAATTTTTCCAAAAACTTTTTTTTCTCTCTAAAACATCATTTCTTAGGGATAATAGCTGAAAAACACGATTCCGGCGTCAAAAAAATTTTTTGACCCATAAAAGCCCCTTAAAATGGAAAAAACGGGTTTAAAAATTGCCCTCAAAAGTTTCAAAATTGCGGTTTATTTGCACCACCCTGTATTGTTACTTAGTTAAATAAAATGTATTTTTGAAATGTTGACATATTTACGCAACGGTCTAAAAACCGTTTTTATCTAAAACTTTTTTCATAAAGTCGATAATTACGCGAAATGGAGACGGTTTCGATCCACGAAAACATTGAGAACATGGCTAACCACTAAAGATCGGGTTGTTGAACTCTATGAACTTCCACAACGGTCGATTTTTGTTGTGGAAGTTTCTAGAGCCGGGTGTTGACATATCTTTGCAAATCAGTGTATAGTGAGTAGGGTTTAAATCTAAGCTGCAATAATTTGTCTAGCAACATATTAGTGTTTTATCGGTTTTTACGACAATCATGAACTCGTTTTTGTCTGTATTTTAAGTTTAAAAACCGACTTTTGCCGAATTTTAAGCCCTAAAATCTGTATTTTTTCTTACTTTAAGCCAAAAACCGATTTTTTAGACATGTCAGATCCAAAAAGATATCGATTAATCAACGGTTTGGTAGCACCGCATCCTTGGGTGTGCGCCAAAACCATTCGAGACAGCCCGTCCAAAAAGATCCAAGATCTCAAAAACAATCCATTCCTTGGATTCGCCGAATGTTAGTTGAATTTTTTTCAGCTATTCATCAGTTTCGTACTTAGAATTATGTTGTGGAGGGGCAAAAATTTGTTTCTCTGGGTCGATTTGGTGGTCAATATAAAGCTCCACGAAAAAATAAAAATTTTGTTGTAAAAATGACCAAAAAAAGAAAATTTCTGCAAAAGTTTTAAAACATCTTTTCAGATATGGCAAACAATAACCGTGGCTATTCTAAGCGAGAATTTAACCGTAACGAAAATAAAGATCGTGATCGAGAAGAACGTACCGAAAAAGATAGTGTTTTTCACAATGATGTTTTAAGTCGGCTCAAAGATTTGGAAATTGGTAATTTGAGATTGATTTGATATAGACTGTTAACTTTTTTTATTAGGCTTCGCCAAGCAGATTTTGGAGATTGCTAATTTGAAAAAAGAGATTGAAAATTTGAAATCGGGCTCCGCCAATTCGAAATTGGAGTGTGATAATTTGAAAAAAGAGATTGAAAATTTGAAATCGGGCTCCGCCAATTCGAAATTGGAGTGTGATAATTTGAAAAAACGATTAACTAAGTTGGAAGCGGTATCGGATCCGAATAAGAAGAAGCTCTTGGAAGAACAGGAACAACTTGAGAAAGAAGCGAAAGAACACGACAAAGTAACGAAAGAACTTGAAAAGAAAATGAAACAATTTCAGAAAAAAATGGAACAGGCAGAAGCAGCGGAAGCATGCATTGAATTGCATTAAATTAATTATTTTTTTGTTAAGTTTTGTGTTTATTTCAATTTTTGAATAATTGTTATATTTTGTGTATTTTGCAAGTTATGAAATAAAAATCTTATGTTGTTTTGAAATATTATAATTTTTGTTTTCTAAACAATGTTAAATATATACAGTGTGGGCTTAAATAAAAGCCACCCCAAATATTAGAAATGGGTTTGATTTTTCCTCGCGTATATAAGGTTTTTTAACCGGAGAATCGATTGGCGATAGTTTCAGGGGATAAAATAAAAAATTTTTCCCGACATACCAATCGCAGGAGTTTCGAAAAAATCCTGAAAAAAAATCTTTAACTTTTCAAATCGACGCGAAAACTTCTTTTCCCGCGTATACAGGAGATTTTTCCTACCGGAAAATCGATTGGTGAAGGTTTCAGGGACAATTTTCTGATATTTCTACCCCAGGATTTTTGGAAAAAATCCTGCTGAAAATGATAATTTTTGAAATTTTTTAGATTTAGATTTCGATTGTAATATGGTTTTTGTTTATGAGGAGCACGAAACCGAACTATTTGAGCTGTTCCGGACCATTTTGACCGAATTTATTCAAACTTTGATATTAAGGGCACCCCTCTTTTCCACTGATTTTTTCCAAAAATCCTGGGGTAGAACCACAATCGATTTCCCGGTTGTAAAAACCCACCATTTTTCTTTAACACAACCAATTTTTCAGATGATATTGCCAAACCGTCAGCAGAATACCATTTACTGACAGAACGCAAAGTGTTTGACTTGGCCAAGTGTCGCGAAGAACGTCTTCAAGCAGCCGTGTGTGACTGGTTGGAAGGTAAACATGTGATCGGAACGC
The DNA here is from genome assembly GCA_034700925.1 of Acrobeloides cf. buchneri Gr-Nem-00862. Lineage (NCBI taxonomy): Eukaryota > Metazoa > Nematoda > Chromadorea > Rhabditida > Cephalobidae > Acrobeloides > Acrobeloides cf. buchneri Gr-Nem-00862. Next base: position 12,609 of record JAQGCO010000092.1, read on the forward strand.
CGATTGTGATCCATCGTGTTGGCGGAAGAAACGGTACACGAGTTTTTAGTATTGAAGAGGGCAACATTTGTAACATATGTACTTCGTTTACTTCTCCCCCAAATTTAGAGGGGGGCTAACTGTACCGATAGGTAATTTTGGCTGAAAAATCCAAAAAACATATATATAAAAATTTCATTGACCGTGTGTTGGGCATTTTTTGAGCTCAAAATTCATGTTTTTTGGGCTTTGAGGTCAAAAAATGATCAAGGAAATTTTTTATATGTGTTTTTTGGATTTTTCAGCCCAAATTATCCCTAGAAAGGTCATTCTTAAACAATTTGCTACTCAACAGAACTTCAAATGTACTATGCGACTTTGGAGGGGGCCGAACTACACCGATTAGTGAAGTTCTTCCGCCATTGTCATGCAGTTTAACCCCTCCCCCTCAATTTTAGGAGCCGAAGTGCATAAGTTCCGACGATTTTTTCAGATTCCGACGTGATTGTCGTCGCTGTGCAGCTAGTCGTGATCAGGAAACTCAAAGCTCTGCGGCTCTGGATACTCAATCGGCAAATGAAAAGACAGAAAATTTGGCTCAAAAGCAGGATCGTTCTAACTCAATCAACTACGAAGAGCCGAGTGATGGAGCAGGCAAGACGAAACGTCGTGGAAATAACGATCAGCATGTTGTGGAAATCGAATATGGCTCTGGCTATCGTCGTGAGTACTTTGGCAGATTCCGACTTGGACGTCGCCGTTATCGTTCGCCAATTCGTATTAGAGGTGCATTTTAATGCAAGCAAGAATTGAGCTTGAAGCAGGGAGGCCAGATTTTGAAATCGCATAAAAATCGAGTTCAAGTTGGACTGTCAAAATGTCAAATTTTCAAAAAGTTCCTTCACACCCCGTCATGAAAAAATTTCAGCAGGGGGCTTGTGAAGGAATTTTTTAATATTCGACGTTTTGATGGTTGAACTCAGTGGCGTAGCCAAACCCCATCTGAAAGGGGCGGTACTGTAGTTGGTTCATAAAAAATATCATTTTTGTGAAGAAAATGGGCATTTTTTCAAAATTTTTCTAGGTATGGGGTCGGTATTGTAATTCAATTTTACAAAAAAATTTGATTCTTAGTAAAAAAAATCGCATTTTATGACAAAAATGGCCATTTTTGGTGAAAAATTTGAAAAAAAATTGGACATTTTTTCAAAAATTTTCAAAATCGGAAAAACATAAGGGAAGACTCTTAGGAAAAATTTCAAGTTTTGTTAGGAACAGGGAGGCGGTCGTCGAATTTGAACTCGATTTTTATGCGAATTCATAAACTGGCCACCCTGTCTTGGAACCACAATTTTTAACCCATTTTAAGGCTTAAATTTTTTTTTGATTCTCTTATCTCATTTTATCTTTTTTTCAGAAACACTCCAAAACTACGGAAAGAAATCAGCCACACAGCCCACATATGCAGTCAAGTGGAAAAGAGACAGAACTTAGGCTCAAAAGCAGGAACTTTCTTCATAAATATTACAAACGTGTTATCAGTATTGTTATTTAGTTAAATAAAATGTGTTTTTTGAAATGTTGACATATTATGCAACGGTCTAAAAACCGTTTTATTTAAAACTTTTTCATCAAGTCGAAAATTTGCGAATGGAGACAGTTTCGATTCACATAAAACATTGAGGGTAAAAGAATTTTCCTGACCCACCTACCCCAGGATTCTTGGAAAAAACCCTGCTGAAAATGAGAATTTTTTGAAATCGGCTCTAACTTTTTCATATCATCGTATACATCTTCTCTCGCGAATATTGGGGTTTTTTCCTACGGGGAATCGATTGGATAAGGTTTCAGGGACTAAAAAAAAGTTCCTGACCTACTACCACACGATTTTTCAAAAAAATCGTTTTTTCTGAAAAATCCTGGGGTAGGTGGGTCAAGGAAACATTTTTCGGCCTCTGAAACCTGTTCCAATCAATTCACTGATAGGAAAAACCCCCATTATACGCGAGAAATAAAAGTTCGCTCACATTTGAGCTAGATAGAGCGATTTGTGATTTCATTGGGCAGAATTTTTGACCCTATCATGGTCACTCAAAACGGTTTTTCTCAAGAACCATAAATTATTTTCACATAATTTAAAAAGCATTCGATTCATAAATATCTGGGGCACAATCGAATAGATTTTGGGAGATATAGACCGATAAAAAATTTTTTTACGACCCTTTGAATTTGGGGGTACCCCTATTTTCAGCAGGATTTTTTCCAAAAAATCCTAGGGTAGGGGGCGAAGAAAAAATTTTTAGCTCCTGAAACCATCACCATTCGATTCCCCGGTTGTAAAAACCCCCAGTACATGAAAAAAATAAAAATCAGCTCACATTTGAGCGAGATATACCATTTTTTACCCTTGAGAGCAGGATTTTTGGACCCTTGCCCGGTCACTCAAAACGGTTTTTCTCAAGAACCATAAATTATTTTCACATAATTTAAAAAGCATTCGATTCATGAATATCTGGGGCACAATCGATTAGATTTTGGAGGATATAGATCGAGAAAAA
>JAQGCO010000093.1:0-15127 GCA_034700925.1 Acrobeloides cf. buchneri Gr-Nem-00862
TGATGTTTCGAAATCTGTTACATGTTTCAAAACATGTAACATGTTTTTTGAAATTCTACGAAACTTGTTACACTTATAGGTTACTATTATTCGCCTCGGATAATAGTCACACATAAGTGTAACAAGTTTCGTAGAATTTCAAAAAACATGTCCCAAGTTTTGGAACATGTAACACATTTCGAAGCATCACTAGGCCCCAACTCGCTTATGGCAATGTACTCATTCTATCAAAGCATACTTTATCAATAATTTCCTTGATTGGTCTATGCAAAATAGGATCTTCGATTTTAGCCTCTTCGTCGGTGTACATATTTGCCTTCATATTCCACAACAGTTGATGTGCTAACAGTTGAGAATGACTAGCCAACCAGATAATTAACTCTGATACATATCCTGCCTAAAAAAACAAGTTAGATCCATCAATAAAAATTGGATGATATTTTTTGCATCTAAAAAAACACTTTTTTGCACCTAAATCTCATTTTTGCCCTAAAAAAACACTTTTTTGAGCTCATTTTTGCACCCAAATATCATTTTTTGCACCTAAAATCTTATTTTTTGATCGGACTCAATTTTTTGCATTAGAAAAACATTTTTTATAATCTAAAATTGCATGGAGTACTCGAAAATGCGTCTTATTGAGTCCTCAAATTCGTTTTTAGATTACCGAAATTGTTGAAAAACTAGAAAAGCAAATTTATAGGACTCAATACCAGGAGGCAAAAGTTCGGGGACAAACGACCAAAAGTTCGAGGACAGACCGACAAAAGTTCGGGGGCACCTGACAAAAGTTCGGAGATACTACCCCTGTCGGATTTTGCGTTTTTTGTATTAAAAACACCGAAAAACGCAAAATCCGACAGGGGTAGTGTCCCCGAACTTTTGTCAGTCTGTCCCCGAACTTTTGCCCCCTGATAAGACGCATTTTCGAGTATCCAACATGCAATTTTAGATCATAAAAATTTTTTTCTAATGCAAAAAATTGAATCCGATAAAAAAAATAAGATTTTAGGTGAAAAAATGAGATTTAGGTGCAACAAAAGTGTTTGTTTAGGTGCAAAAAATATCATTCATAAAAATTTCAAAATACTGTATCATAACGAATAGCTTGAACAATTTGTGGAATGTACAATAGCAAGACATCAGCTGAATAAGAACGAAGCACTCGAACTGCGTATTGGATGGTAATCGGATGTGGGGAGTACAATTTTGGGCACAACAAAGCAAGTGCTACCATGGGAGAACAAGTCGACCAAGTAAGCAAATGACTGAGCTGAAAAATTCGTTTTCACACGCGAACGATTGGCTGTAACTTCTTGACAGAATACTATTTTGAGCTATGCTGATTACGAATATGGTAAAATGAAAAAATTTTACTTGGCAAAATTTCGATCTAGTGACCTCTGAGGTTTGGGCCATTTTCTTTGTCAAAAATCCGACCAAAAAAAAATCCGGAGTTTTTTGGAGAGATTTGCGATTAACTTTTTCTTGAAACAAAAACCTTTTATAGGTGTTTAGACAATATTTGTAGCTGGATAATCACCAGCTTTACAATGACTGGCCGACGAGCCCTCAATTCAATTCCTATGAGGAAATACAGTAAAACCTCGTTAATTAGTCACCCCATGGGGTGGGGTGGCAAATGGGGAATGGCCATTTATCTGGGTTTTGTTACATTTATGGTTTAAATAAAAGCATGGTGCTTTTTCGGATGTTTCTTTAAAATGTTGGCTCGAACTCGCTGCGATCTTTTGTAGATGAGGTAAGAACATCGAGGGCGATGTTCGATTTGGGAGCGAGGAAGTTGCGCATTACAAGCTAGTTCAAGCCCCGCTTGAGGCCAAAAGATTTTAATTAACTCTCTAGAACCTCGTAGTAATGCACAACTGTTACAAAATGTCACAATAGATCGAAATTTCGACAAGTAAAACTTTTTCATTTGACCATAATATTAATCAGCATAGCACAAAATAGTATTCCGTCAAGAAAGTTACAACCAGCCGTTCGCGTGTTAATAATAAAAAAAGTTAAACAAACATCGAAATTATCATAGTTAGTGTTCGTATCGCCCAGGAACAATGGCAAAGCTTCCGGCATATGAGAAACGTTTTCGGGATGGGCTCTTGTGAGATCTTGCAAAGTTGTACGTACGGTAATGTAAGCACTGAATCTGGAAGACAAATGAACGGCTAGTTGAGGAGAGATATCCCATGCAAATTTGGTCATTTCACGCATTAACTTTTGCTCCGAACGAGCTTCTAAAGTAACAAATAACAACAATGGTCTCTCTTCATATCAGTGGTGTAACCCCCGGAAAGGAAGGGCGGTACTGTAGTTGAGTCATAAAAAATGGACATTTTTTGACTAAATTTGAAAAGGGCATTTTTTTCAAAAAATTTTTCCAAGTAGGGGCGGTATTATGGTTCGATTTTGCTATAAGAAAATTGGCTTTTTTTTAGTCAAAAATCGTATTTTGACAAAAAAATCGGATTTGGCTAAAAAATTAATTTTGAAATCGAATTTTGCCACAAGTGCTCGGAAATGAAAAAAAGAATAGTCTTCACGCCCACACCTCTTCTACCTTTCTGAGCGTGTCAGTTTGTTTTTATTTATTTGCACGTCAGTAACAAATAACTTACCAATAAAGGTATTCTTAAGCCATTGGTCGATAGTAGCTTCACCTTCTTCGAGTTGATCGCCCATAGGATGAAGCCAGACGCTCATCCGTTCAATTTCACTACTCTATAATTCAATATTTTATAAATATCCTGATTTAAACAATCAAAACACAACGTTTTTCATGGCTAGCTTTACAAAAAATGCCGGCTACTTGGCAAAGTGGCTAAGGAAGCCGCCCGTTTGATCTGGCAAGTTAAGCAACATTGGGCCCGCAGGTTCGGTCCCACTAGAGAAAAATTTCGATATACAAAACTTTTCTTACAAAGGATAGAGCAAAAATTTTTTACTCCACTGTTTGTAAGAAAAGTTTCAAAACTTTTGCCCTAGTGGGATCGAACGGTGGGCCCAGCGTTGCTTAACTTGCCAGATCGGACGGGCGGCTACCTTATCCATATCAACTTCGTCAAGTAGCCGACATTTTTCGTAAAGCTAGCCATGAAAAACGTTATACCACTAAAAGAAGAAGCAGTTGTCTCCTTCTCAAGCATGACTTTATTTGGCGCTCGATTTCGCGGTTAGCTTGATCTCCTTGTCTCACTAAAGCATCAAATAAACAAAATTTCTCTAACAGGACAATTTACCCATCGATGAAATCCGACTTGTGGTTCCATTTCTAGTTTGAGAAGCTAAAATACTTATCGTGTTAGCATAATTTGGTGTGATTCCAGTGCCACCGTGCCATGTTTGGGAAGAGCCTCTAAAACAAAAAATCAACTCTTAAAGTTATCAACGCGATAGCTTACTTCATTGGTGAAATAGACTCGTATTGACTTCCAGTTCCAATGTATTGCTGAATGTTGCTTAAATTCAGCTCAACGTCTAAAAAATAGGATTAAGCCAACAGCCAACAACGACAAATACCATTTGTAGCAAAAGTTTCTTTTTTGATGTATTTGGCGTCAGCGAACAAAGCATTCCAAAAATTTATCAGCTGTTTTATATCGTTCTTTAGTTGGATATTTGATTGGGTTGGGGTTTGTGGAGCCAGACTAAAAAGTGATTGTTAAAGCATGAAAGTTACAGGGTGAGCCAAAAAACCGTACTTTAGAGTTTTTTTGGCGAAAATCTTCAAAAATTTTTTGGAAAAGCGTTTTCAAGGGGTTTCGATGCGTGCAATCGATTTCTCGCATAAAAATAACCCTGAATCATTTTGGAGAAAAATTTTCGCCAAAAATGACCAAATGGCGGTTTTTTGGAAACATCCTGTAGTCATAAGTAATAAGGTCCAATTCAAGAAGAAAATAGGAAACAATTTGTCATATTTTGGAATGCCCACTAAAGTAAAGAAATGCCATTACGAAGTGGGCTCGGAGAATTCGCGAGCGCCGTAGGCGCTCGCCTTCCAGTACTGAAAAATAGTACGCAAAAACCGTACTATTTGCCGTATTACTTAAATAGTAACCACAATCAATAAACATTTTATTGCAATTTTCAGGCAACTTTTATTGCACTATTTTCCAGTTCTAGTTTCCCAGTTTCATGTAAATCCAATTTCTCTTACGTAAAATAGTCAAAAGCAACAGAATAAACACGCTGGCGTAAAATATTCTTAGAAAAACGTCCAGATGAAGCATCTCCTTGAATCATATTTAAGACAGATGACAATAGTCGAAAGCGAACACCAACAGCTTCAATATGGCGGGTAAACCTGGCTAAAATATTTTTATCTCGTTACTTTTCTCTCAATAAAACAAGCTCACGGGAATGAAATCCAGCACAGCCAATATAACTAGTCGATTGTTGTGTAACATTTGGAACAGTCGAGTCTCCAATTCGCAATGACAGAGTTTGTATGAACATTAGCTCGAAGAGGTCAATTTGTTCTTGGTTGCAGAATTTAGCCAACGTGACTCGTTCGGTAAGAAACTGCAAAATTTAAATTTACTATACAATTTTAAAGCTTCTTTTTACATTGACCCATAAAGCATGTGGCTGCAATAAAGGTGATGGTCTTCTATTAGCATAACGACAAGATAATGGACAAGCCATAACATCATCCGGAGCAAAGACACCCATATCTCTTTGCGCAATTTTTATCCAACAAGAAGCCATTTCTTGAAAGAACTATAAAGAAAGACGTTTAACAATAAGGAATATGATACGAAAAAAGCAGTTACGTCGATTTGAAAATCAGCTCTAGCAACTAAAATCCAATTCCAACTCATAATAGATAATCGCATTGTTGAATCGGTAAAATTCCTGAGCGGAACCCAGATCAAAGCTCGAAGTAAACGGTGATTCAAATCTGAAAATTTCAAGGTAATAAAAGATTTCCGGTTCTAGTAGCTTCCAAGAGCGACCGCGAATGGGGTCTGGATCCAAAAAATTTTTCAGATTTTAACCAGAAACGCGTCGTTTACCCCCCCCCCCCCCCCGTTTTTTATGCGAGAAATCGATTGCGCGCATTCCCAAAGCGTAAAAATGCTTCCCTTACCAGGATTTATGGTCGGGAAGTTAGTATATTTTTCAATTTTCGATTCAATACACCAACTTCCCGACCCTAAACCCGGGTAAAGGAAACATTTTCACACCTAGGGAATAAACGTAATCGATTCCCTGTATAGAAAAACGGGGTAAACAACTTTTTTCGGTTAAAATCCGAAAAAAATTACAGACCCCATTCATTTGCGGTCGTGCTATTGAAATCTACTACCAGATTTTTTTTATTTTACACCACCTTTTAGATGAATAAAAAACGCAGCCATCAACATTATAGCACGTCCCATCTTATCCTCATTCTTTTGTAGGCTGGCATCATCCAAAATTCTCTCCAAATGGTCGATAAGTGATTGTTCGGCGGTTTGCTCATCCGTCGAGTGCAACATCATTAGCATGCCTTTGATTTGACCCAAATAATCAGCTCTAGTACTAAGTGAAGAAAGGTACAGAGAAATATCGGAAGTGGATGGATCGTCTACGACCAGGGATTCGCCAGTCAAAACTCCGGGGTTGTCCATATTTTTCAGAACGGCATTGATGGTTAAGCGCAGCGATTGGTCATTTAGTGAGTCTGTTTTTCGAATGTATTCCTAAAAATTGCAACAAGTGAAGGAAACAGCCGTTTCCTTGATTAGCTAGATCGCACATATAACAAAAACACTTACCAACAAATGGTTATTGGTAGTAGCAGGAGCCCAACGCATAGCTTCACTCAAAATTTGCTCACATCGTATAGCAAAATCTTTAGTCACCGCTTTTCTTTCTTCTATTGAATCCTGTAAAATATATTAGTTTTGTTTCATAAGTAAAAATCGAAAAATTCGTCTAAAAAATCTGCGGCTCAAAAAATCCATCTAAAATCAGCATTTTTCTCTCGTTTTCGAAATAAATTTTTGTTCAGCAGTAAGAGTGTATGCTGAATACAATCTAATCGGTGATCTTTTTGAATGAAACTCATGTTTCGTGCCAATATACAAACTTTTCAAAAAATAGAGCCTCAAAAATGCAATCATATTTTCAAAATGTTGATATTTGGCTATAGAAGTCGATTTTTGACGAAATTTTCGACCCTATACAGGTTTTTATAGGAGTCGATTGCGCGCATTTTCGAGGCATAAAAAAAATTTCTCTACGATTTTCTACACTTGATATAACGCTCAACAAACCTGCAAAAGTATGCTCCATCGAAGATTCGGTAAGCTCAAAGTCGTTTGCTTGCAATCTGCGTCAGATTCGAGATTCTTCGACAGGCCTTGTAGTATTTCCAACGAAGTCCAAATGACTTTCCCATTCCACAGTAAATAAGGGAATGTATCAATGAGTTTGCTTAAACAGGAATCAGCCACACGTCTAATCTAAAACAACATGTTGAAGAGAAAAAAATTGATTTATTATGTTTATGTACTTCTCTCAAATTGTTGTTAAATTGTACCAACAGGAATTGCGCTTGATGTTCCAACTTAGTTTCGACAGTTCGATCATCCGCATAACGCTTTTTAGTCTCTGTTAGATATTCATCAAATATCACAGAAATAGCAGATAGCAAGCACTGCCACATTCCACTTTTATCCTTTCTGATAGCACTAAAATTTCTCAATTCAAACAAAATAATGATGAAAGTAAAAAAACAAGTGAAAAAATTTTTTTATTTCCAATTTTGGAGGCCCTCTTTTTGTGATGTTGTGTGAACTGTTATACCAGAACAATAATTATTCACCACATAGAGTTCCATAACTAGAAAACAGATTAAAGGAAAAGTTAGCCCAGTAGGTTAGTTGAGGTGTTAAGGAGGAACAGCCTGATTTGCATAACACAAAATTGTCATTTTTTGCAACTTTGTTCAACATAACTGTTACATACCGATCTTCGAGATAGCGGAAAAAACAGTGCACAGAATCAGGTTGTGTTGAATAAACCACTCGCATTTTCTCCATTCTACAAACCGACAGTAAATAGATACACTGTGCCACTTCCATTCGATTGACAAGAGCGACTACTTCAGTATTTTGCTTCAGTTCAGAGCAGACTGAATTCCGCAATTCCTGGAGCTCCGTCTAAAAATGCACTGGTTTACAAACGTTTGACAAGATAAGAATCAACCGGAGTAATTCCTTCAAGTCGGATAGCAGCATTATCAATTAACTCCGATTTCAAGTTCTCAATAGCGACTAGAACCGGAGATTTTGTAGCAATTTCACAAACCGCATTATACCATTCTTCGGGCCAAAGTCCTAAGGGAAAAGTTAAATTTAAACAATTGTATAAATCTTGTTTCATACCAGAATAAGAAACGTTGAACCCTAAAACCGAGCAATAAAACCAAAAATCTCGAAACAAGTTTCTCAATTTAATCGATGGATTAGAAACAGGATTCATAGATCTTAACAAAGTAGAAATCTTTGGTATTAACACACCCAAGTTTCCAGCACTCGTCGACATCTTAAATGAATCCTTTTTTAAAGACATTAATAAAAAAATACTTTAACAGTAGACTTGGAAATTTTCTCTCCAATTCGTTTACTCTCGACTCCAAGTTGGACAAAAAGCTCCAATAAACGTACTAACAAAGTCATCTGATCTTCTTCGTCTTTCACCGACTGTGTCATTCTTGCCAACGCATTATCTACGGCCAATGAAACATGTCTAAAAGAGAAAATTAATATAGTCGAAAATTTTCTTTTGGCTACCACGGAACTTTTTATTGAATCAGGCAACGTGTACATTGAAACGAAAAGAAACGTGGATATAGCTTTTTATGCATCCCTGTGTGGTCCTATGGCGGGAAAATCAGGATTAGTTAGTCGAGGTAATAGAATGAATTTTCCAAGCACGGTTCAAGATAACGTTTTTCAATTTGACACCTTAGTGCGTCTTCATTTTCATGTCTCAATTGAGCTTGAAGCTTAGAATAGTACTGCCCCAATCCGAAATAGTATCGTTTGTCCTAGAGAATTTCACACCTAGGACAAATTATGGGAGATGTGATGTGGGGACTATGGAGTGCTTCAAACTGTTAATAACTCTATGGCGTTCACAAACAAACAGTCACTTTCAAGTTTTTCAAAACTTACGAATAAGCAGCCGAATCTGAACTATCCTTTTCGGCAGTGTAAATTCGATTACTTGAAGCCACTGTTATTTGAATAAACAATTTCATTACTCCGTCGTGAATCGATTTCTACAAAAACAATAAATTTTTTTATACAGAAAAATGTACCGCTCCGGCAATCCACATATCGGCTAGTCCATTTATGATCAAGTTATCTGGGTTTGAAGGATTCGAAAGTTTTTGAAGGAAAATCTAAATTTGATCAGCAATACAGGGTGCTCCAAAAAAACCGCCATTTGGTCATTTTTTGGCAAAAATTTTTTCTTCCAAAATGACTCATTAGGAGTATTTTTATGCAAGAAATCGATTATGCGCATCGAAAAAAATACCAGATGGCATTTTTGGAACACCCTGTATGGAATAAAAAAATACCTGTAGTATAAGACCAGGAACATGTTCATCCTTAGAAAACAAAACACCGATTCGTGAAAGAGTAAGAATGGCATTTTCAGAGACAATTAGAGAATTTCTAAACCAAAGTTTTTAATCAAATCAATTGATTAAAATCAATGGAAAGTTGAATAATAAATGTGAAGATCTAACATCACCAAGGCTCTAGGGTTATTTGAAACGGGCTTTTGCAACAGATATGCCAATACATTCAAAACCTACATGTCTGTTTCACTAGCCACTAAGTAAAGCTTTGTGGATAAATTGGACAAACAAGCTTGAACTGCATTTGAGTCGACTAGCAGCGCTGATTGCAACGCTCTAAATTTCATAATTGTAAAGAAAACTCCAATTTGAAAAAAGAGCAGCTACTTCGGCTCTTATACGGGGGTTTTTAGAAAATCGAAACAATTTTTCAATTTTAGACACCACGTTCCATGAAGTATAAGAGCCGAAGTAGCTCTGAATCCACTATAACCTGCAAAGAGAATCAATCGCAGCACCTCTCAAACTAATAAGTGCTGCTCTTCTCTTAATTATAGATTCATCTTCTCTTCGTTCTCTTGCACTTTTCTTATCATAATGCTAAAAATGTAAACAAATCTCATCTAATATGAACATAAAGCTATACAGATTCAATAGCCAATTTAGCCAGCACGGGCGATGGATCACAAATATATTGAGTTAATGTATGAACAATCTGAGATTTAGCCAATGGTGGAAACTTTTCAGCCAAACTCCCAAGTGCTTCTAACGTCATAACATTCACTGGCATATTAGCTAGAACATGTCGATGTTGTTGCTTCAGGCGAGAAACCAATTTTGCAAAGATATTGTCACCGTCTACAAATAAGCCATATAAGTACGACCAGGGTCAAAAAAGGGCCGGCCCCACGGGACCTCGACCCAGGCACGTGGGGAAGGGCAATCCGGACAATTGCCTCCCCGTCAGGACAAATTTGAAAAAACCACAGCTATCTGTGGATTTTGAACTTTGGGTCATTGCCCCCCCCCTTTCAGGAAATCCTGGCTACGTGCCTGCCTCGGTCCCTGAGTTCGAGAACCATGAATGGCAACTAACCTGTTTCATCAATCGTACTCCAAACTAAAAGCTCTAGACAAATCGAATTAGAAATCACCGTCATCTTGAGTCTATTCACTAAGGAGTCTTTACCATGTTTCGACTTGGAATGCCGTTCTTCTAGCTGACGCATATCAACAACACTCTTCTGTCCAATGGCTTCCTGACCACGTCGAAACATTTCATCGGCAAATGAAACTATCTAAAGCCAAAAAATAATTTGGGAGCTACTATACAATGGGGGACCACCCATGTGAAAATTTTTTCTGAAAATGATCCCTCTATGGGGTAAAAATAGGGGTGCCAAGTCTGCTGATTTTAAGATGTCAAACCTGGCAAAATACTGATTTTTCAATGTCAAATCTGATTTTTGAGATGCGAAATTTTGTCAAATATAATGGAAAATTAGCATTTTGCTAATTTTTGCTCCTAAAATCTGATTTTTGAAGTCAAATTTTCTGATTTTGGAACAAATGTTCTTGGATCCTTGGGTACAAAACAAACGCGAGGAATCCGAATTTGACATTTATAAATTCTTCGAATTCAAGATTTTAACTTTTTTTGCACATTTTTATATACAAGGAGGAGGGAGACAAAAGTCCTCGCCAAGGGGGTTATAACAATCAATTTTTCCTTGACGAGAACTTATGCCCCCTTGGCGAGGACTTTTTGCCACTTTGGTAAGGACTTTTGCCCCCCCCCCTTGTATCTATTGTGTAGTCGCTCCATAATTTGTATCAACTTGTCAAAAGCTGACCTCTTTTGCAAACGAATCCGGAATTGATGAGTCATCATCATGTAATGAAAATGGCTGTAGAATATCTCTCAACAAAGTCACGCAAACCAAAGTAATAGTTTCAGAAATTGTGTGATAAGGAAATCTTCGCATTTCACTCGCATTAAAGATCTCCGTAGCAAAGGAGTCAAACAATTTCAAAATGTCAAGTTCAAGTAACTTTTCTATCTAAAAATGTGCCATATGACAAAATTTTTCGATGCTTCCATTTTTGTATACAGTCAAACCTCTCAATAGTAACCAGTGGTGTAGCTAGAGGGGAACGAGGGGGAGGGGGTCCGCTCCATTACTGAAAAAATTTCCTATTTTTTCACCAAAAAAGTCCAAAATTTTTCATTTTTTCTACAAAAATTGTAATTTTCAGCTTAAAAACGAGTATAATCAAAAAAAATTTCGCCTGGAGCGCTGGTTTTTTTCTTGCCTATAAAGATTTTAAATAAAGAAATTTCGACGCGTTCCGACCAAAAGAAAGGTTACCAACATAGCCTGAAGGACCCCTCATCGGACGCTCCCCCCTCCACCTTGCCCATGTATGGTCACTAGATTTGACTGTACCTCATTCAAAAGTTTTTGAATCTCGTCATAGCAAAATATATAGCGATCCTTTAGTCTATCTTTGGTGAATGAATTAAGAAAACTGCTTCCATGCTTGGAAAAAACTTTCTTCGGTACACTCTTCTCTTCACTGGCTTCATTGAAAAACCAATTTGACGCATCAGTGCTCAACCTATAGAAGTTAATTGAGGCAAAAAATATCGAAAACTTTTACTTGTATGTCTTAGTATTAGGAGATGGTGAATCAGCCAAATTAAAAGGAAGTGGATAGATATGAGAAATCAATGGATATGATAGATCCGAGCTGAAACGGCCGATGGAGCGTAGAAATCCAATTATCATACATAGGAGTTTCATGAGATCTTCTAAAAATTAATATGTTCGTTTCAGCCCCAACTATAAAAAAGCTGAACCCAAAATTCAAAGTCCGAAGTTAGCATCCCGTCCGATCTGGCAAGTTAAGCAACGTTAGACTCGCAGGTTCGATCCCTATGTGACTTTTTCAGGAAATTTTTTTGCTGAAAAATGCTATTTCTTTACTCAAAAAATGCTCAGAAATTGACGATTTTTGGATTAAAAAAAGATGAATTTCGAAAAAATGGAAATTGTTGGACTTTTTTGATAAAAAAATTGAAAATTTTGTGGTTTTCTGTGAAAAATCATAGTGGGGGGACCATGATTTGTTTAAAATTTTGGACAAAAACATAAGAGGAGACCAATAGGAATTTAAATTTTTTCGATCTCGGGGAGAGTGTAGTGCCCCAGGTACCCCGAACGCGCATACGACATCGGTCGTGAAACGAGTTTCTGGGCGCTAGCCGTACCGAATTGCTGCTAGTGACCCGAAATAATGCATTTTTCACAATTTCGAGACTGCCCACATCACAAAGTTGTATTTCGAGACGGCTAGCGCAACAAATTCGTTTCGCGACATCTAACGCTCATACTAAGCCTCTAAATAACATGTAGCTAACAACCTTTATCTTCAATTGAAGCAATAGAAGAATTTCCTTCTGAATCAACGTTGTTTTGAAGATCTTTAGCAAATTTTATAGCCTTTTCAATCAGATCTGTTAGGGTAAGCAATTGAGCACCAACAATTTCATCACGAATATGAGAAAAATGAAAAGCAATATCACTTAGAACGGTGTTGTAGCAAAACATAAATTGCTCGGAGATAGGAACTTCTATAAATATTCGAATAAATAACACGCAAAAAATTATGGAGCTCTTCCCCTGGAGAGACGCAATTCAACAGGATCTTAAAAACTGATACTTCTTTGAAGAAAATTTTATGAAAAAATATCCTCTAGGAATAATTTCCTACGAGGAACACGATGGCAGCGACATTTTGCAGCTAAAATTCATCAAAAATCGAGAATCGTTTTGTTGATTCTCGATTTTTGATGAATTATAGCTGCAAAATAACATTTTCAACGTGTTCCTCGTAGGAAAATTATCCCTAGAGGATATTTTTCCGTAAAATTTTCTTCAAAAAGTATCAGTTTTTGGAATCCTGTTGATTGAGCCTCCCCAAAGGGGAAAAGTTCCAAAATTACTCTCAAGTTTGTTGATGGCACCATCATCAATCCATCGCATATGAGGAAGTTCTTTTAAAGCTTCAATTAAAATCTTCGATAGAGCCTCTGCATACTAAAAAAAAATTAAACCTGTTTAAAATTCTAGATATGACTCAAAAAGAAGAACAAAATTCAAAAACGAGCTCAAAAAGCTCATGGAAAGCACAAAAAATGGCCATTTTATGCTGAAAATACTCAGAAAAACAATTTTTTATGAAAAAATAGAAAATTTTGGACATTTTTTTATGAAAAAAACCATAAAGGGAGACCATTAGGCAGGGATGCTAAGAACATTTGTTTCAAAATCAGAAAATCTGACTTATAAAAATTCGATTGAGCCATCGAGCTTTTTCGATTGAGCCATTTTTAACAATTTTTTTTGACTTTCGATTATTGGCAAATTTTTCACTCCTGTGGATTTTGGACTTTGAGTCATTTCCCTTCCCCCCGTTAGGAAATCCAGGCCACGTGCCTGGTGCTAGGTACGAGGAGGTAAAGTCGTTGGTACAGAGCTTGGCAGCGAACTTCTAGACTCTTTCGATGGTGTTTTGAAGGACGGCTTGGGACACCATCAAAAGAATAAAGTGAAAAGTGAAGTCCGAGAACTTTTGGATCAACCCAATATATATAGGTTGTGCGCTGGTGTTATTCCAATTTTTTTGAATTTTCAATGATCCCCCTCCCCCCAATCAACCGATAATATAAAAAATTGAACTGAAAAATTTACCTTTCCATTAGAATAAAGTATGTAAATTCCAGTAGCTAAGAGAGATGAGCGAACATTATGGTTGAGAGGAATATTTTCAAGCCCATCAACTAAACCACCAAGCAAAAGACGTTGCATTTGCGATAGACCATTATCTGTCGATTTGGCTGTACATAAAGCAATACAATGCAAGTTATTAAAGGTAGAATCTTCTTGAATGATCATCTCTTATCTGAAAAGTATTGGGGTTGTTCCAAAGTTTTTACACTTTTCATGAAGTGAAAAAAGTGTAAAAACTTACAACCCAATATATCAGGGGGAAAAGTTTTGGTGTCATTAGAAAGCTGGGTTTCGCAGCAATCGAATGACATCAAAATCATGCCGTAACTCTTTCTGGTTGAGGAGTTATTGCATAATTAGTATTAAAAATGTCAGTTTTTCGACATTTTTTCAGTTTTTCACCATATCTCCGCAACCAGAAAGAGTTATGGCATGATTTTGGTGTCATTCGATTGCTACGAAACCCAGCTTTCTAACGACACCAAAATTATCAGGATTGGCTTTGTATTTCCGGAGAAATCCTCCTTAAAAACATAAAAAAGTTTCGAAATTTCAAGTTTCGAAGCAGCAAGGGACCATAAATACCCCTTTCGTATTTGCACCAAAAATTTGAAAAAATCGATTTTCTATTTTCCCAAAGTCAAACCAAGAAATGCTTTTGCTGACACCTTTCCCAGGGTCCTAATAACATAAACGGTTTCAGAACGACGTTCTGACATCAGACCGACTATTAGTGATATCAGAAACGTGTCAGAACGAAATAGCGATGTTATTATTGGTAAAAATGAGTGAAAAGTTCAATTTTTTAAAATTAATCCAACTAAACTGCAAACCATGAAAAACTCTACAACGAAATTTTGATTTTTATATACATATGTATCGCGCAAAAAACATTTCCGCCGTTTATCTTTCACATGCTGCATTCATTTTTTTCTTTAACACAAAATTCTTCTTGCATTTTTTGAACAGTACATCCAAAGAATTTTACTGATCATACAGGTTGTTTGTTTAACGTTACTCCCACATTTCAAAAATTCGCCAAAAATCGAGTTTAATTCCGTTTCCATTTTACACTCAAAATTTGAAAAAAAAATCGATTTTCTATTTTTCCAAAGTCAAACCAATGTTTTGATGATACCTATTGTTGAAAAATTCGTTAAAAATTGAAAAATAGACTAAAAATCGAAAAATTCGTCAAAAATTGAAAATTTTTTGCCATTTTTAACGAATTTTTCTATTTTTAAATTGAAAAATGTTGAAAAATTTTTCAATTTTTGACGAATTTTTCGATTTTTGGCCAATTTTTAAATTGAAAAATGTGGTAAAAATTGAAAAATTGGCCAAAAATCTAAAAATTCGTCAACAATTGAAAAAAATTTCAATTTTTAACGAAAAAAAATTTGAAAATTCGCCAAAAATTGAAAAATTCGTTAGAAATTGAAAAATATGCCAAAAATCGAAAAATTCATTAAAAATTGCCATTTTTAACGAATTTTTCGATTTTGGCGAATTTTTAAATTGAAAAATTCGCTAAAAATCGAAAAATTCGTTAAAAATGGCAAAAAATATTGGAGCTGTACGGCCTGGGGGGCGCACTTAACGTGAGTCCAAAGGCCGAAGTAGAAAAACGTTAAAATTTTTATAGAAACACACCCCTAGGGGTAAAAATTGACGCGGAACACGCTGGTGCTATTATTTTCACTCCAAAATCTTCGAAAACATATGAATTTTT
>JAQGCO010000094.1:0-15083 GCA_034700925.1 Acrobeloides cf. buchneri Gr-Nem-00862
CGCCTAGGTCAGGACTTTTTGCCGCTTAGGTCAGGACTTTTGTCCGCCTAGGCCAGGACTTTTGCCGCCCCCTGTACATATGAAAGTAAAATAAGATAAAAACTAATAAGACAAAAGCACTAGGCACAATAATATATCATAAAAAATACATGATTGGGGGTGTCAATTTGGAGGGAGGGGTGATCGCCCTCCGTATCCGGAAAATTGTTTTTCAGGGTACGGAGGGGAAAAAAGAAAAAATACCTTACCTCTTTTATTTGGAGGGGGCAAGGTATTTTTTCCGATTTTGAAAATTATGAAAAAAATTACCATTGTTCAATTTGACAATAAAAAATGTCATTTTTCGTCAAAAATGGCTATCTTTGTCAAAAAAATGCTATTTTTGGACAAAAGTTAAATTTTTTGCCAAAATTGAGATTTCAACAAAAAAATAACAGCCATTTTTAGACATTTTCAAAAATTATTATGACACAAAAATTTGAAAGATTGCAGAAATTTTTCAAATCCAAAATGACATGAGAGCTAGTAAAAAATTTACAAACAAATCTATAAGATACATACAACATATAAGCCTATAAGAAAGTTCGGCACTATTACTTTTTTCACATTTATTTTCACGCTTACTTTTTTCACTCTTATGCAAGATTTATACTTGCCGCGCCACGCGGCAAGTATAAATCTTGCATAAGTATAAAAATTTTTGAAAAAAATGACTATATTTTCAATTTTTTTTTCATTAAAAAATGATATTTTTTCACCAAAAAAGTGTGAAAAACCAAAAACGTAAAAAAAGTAATAGTGCCGAAAGATCGATCCCGTTTTGAAATGCACAAAAGTGGTGTGGTATATAAGCTCAAGTACCAGGAGCCGAGTGCTCCGCGCTTGGGGGGGGTATGTCTCCGAGCGGCACTCCTTATATTTTTCTGATTTGGAAAAAAATGACCATCTTTTTCAATTTTTTCACTAAAAATCGTCAAAAATGGCTATTTTTTCACTAAAAAATGATATTTTTTCACCAAAAATCGTCAAAAATGGCTATTTTTGGCCCCTAGGGGGCTGGCTACGCCACTGCTGGACACACAGACACATATTACACGTTTAATGTAGTAGGATAAATTCAACATTCTATGGCACTTAGGAAGATGAATTTGGTTGTTGAGATAGTTTTCGAGCGTGTCGTTCTTGGGCCATACGAGTGGCAACAGCGGCGACTAGAGCCGCTCCTCGACCACTGCCATCTTCAGAAAGCATGAGTTGGTACTAAAAATTTGAAAAAATTAGAATTTTGAGGTCAAATAAAGAAATCTAAAAAATCAGTAACTTCTTGTGTTTGAAAAAAGGGGTTTAATTTGATGAGAATCGATTTCACGCATTCCTAAAGCTTCTTCCCCTTTCCTGATTCTTGAAATTACCCCTAGAAAAGTGCTTTCAAGATAATAAAAAAATGCATATTTTCACTTCAAAATCCCAAATTTTTCCCTAAATCATGGCAAAGGAAGCATTTTTAGGGTTCGGGAATGCGCTCAGTTGATTTCCCCGCATAAAATGATATAGACTCGAATGAAACGAAACGTTATTCGTTGGTTTCATTCGAGTCTCGTTTCGAAAATTACCCCTAGAGTCATTTTTTTAAAAGTTTTATGCAAATTTTCTACATACTTCGAGATCACTTTCTAGTAAATCATCGATTTTCTTGTCTAATAAATCTGGGAATGTAGGGTGGAAGCGATAGACGGAGCCGTCTACGCCAACTGTAACATAGGGTTTGTTGACCCGCTTCAATAGAGTGGCTATTCCAACAGCTACCATATGAGCGGCTCTTCTGCTCACCACAGAGCAGACATAGGCAACATTGGCACAATCGGTTGGGGTCACGACTGGGATGCCGATTTCTTCCAAGATTTGGAGGGTTTTCAAAAATTGCGACTCTTCATCTTCTTGCATCTCACTAAATAAGTATAAGGTCATATAGTCCGTTTCAGCTCCAACTATAAAAAAAGATGGACCTAAAATTCAAAATCCGAAGTCGGCAATTTTGGGTTCAGCTTTTTCATAGTTGAGGCTGAAACGGACTATAAATGTTGCAATCCGTCAACGCTATATATACAGATTAGGGGTACTAAATACCTTTCAATTTCTGATAAAAATTTTGTCGGGAAGCAACCAGGCTGTGAAATAGCATCATATTCTCCACCAAACAACAGCCCTTGTCTGGCCAAGTCTTCAAAAATGACCCTGGTCAGTTCACCAAGATACATACCAGCCACCATTTTTTCAAACCTATAAAATAGAAATTTATCAAGGGTGAGAATTTTCAAAAATATCTGAAACGGAGTCTGGGAAGCGTTTTCAAGATTCGGGAATGCGCGCAATCGATTCCCCGCCTAGGAAAACCCTTAAAAGCCGGTTTTACCGCAAAAAAATCAAATTTTAGTCCATTTTCGTTTCAATACACCCACCACCTTCCCTGAATCAGGGTCAGGGAAGCATTCTCAAATTTCAAGATTCTGAAAACTTACAGCTGTTGCCCTTTGTTTATAGACCTCTCATCGATAACTCTGTCATATTTTGTTCTAATAAATTCCAAGCTACCATCGTCACCGAAAGCACCCCATTCTGTATTGATACACATCTAAATTTTTTCGAATTCAAAATTTTTATATTAAAGCGAAAAAATTTTTATACCTCTGCTGGGTCACCATCATTTGGATCAATTACTCCTTGGAGCTTGGGGATTTTGTCAAGTTTTTCCATGTAGCATGCATTACTACCAGTTCCGGCTATGACACCGATGTTACATGAGTTTTCTTTGAAAGCACAAGCCATCATGGTACCGACGGTATCGTTGAGGACGGCAACCACGTCGATGTCTATATCCTAGAAAGTCGGAGGTAGATATTTAAAAAAATCTTAAGACTAAGACTAAACCTAAGCTTAAGAATAAGTCTAAACGTAAGCCTAAACCTAAGCCTATAAGTTAAAAATCATCACTTTCTTTCCAAGTTGAATTTATTAAGTCAAAAAATAAATTAGCCCGGAAAGAAAAATTGATACGCCTTACCCCTCTCCTAATACATGCTTCTCTCAACATTCCCACAACATCTTGCCCTTCAACACCAGAGGCTTTAAATCCCTTGGTCCAGTTAACAAGTTTGGCATGAGTCAAGCCTTCTTGTTTACACGGGAAAGAAAATGTGAACCCAAGTGGCAATTTTTCACGATCCTTCAACCCATGTTCCTCCATAAATTGAGCTAGACAACTGGCGATGTGGTCAAAAAGCTAAAAATTTTCTTTACATGCTGAATACGATGGTGATTTTTGATTTTGAAATTTTCCTGATAAATTTGATTTTTTTACCCCTCCAAATTTTTTTTGTCCCCCCCTTCCTCCCTTTACCCCTCCCAGATTTTTAAAATTTCGATTTTTGTTCAAAATTGAATTTTTTGCTCAAAAATCGAATTTGTTTTTTGTTTCAAATCGAATTTTTCTTAGAAATTGAATTTTTTCTCAAAAATCGAAATTTTTGCTCGAAATTTGATTTTTTACCCCCCCCCCCCCCCGCTTTGGGGGGGGGGGGTAAATAATAAATAAAGATAGGTCTACTTACTGCTTCACCAGTACCCTTCATAATAGAATCAGGCACTCTGAAAATCTTGCTCGTCATTTCTGACTCATTTCCTTGAATCCGAATCAGCAGCACTCGAAAATTTGTGCCACCCAAATCCAGTGCCAAAAATTCTCCTTGTTCCGAGCCATTTGGTACTGCCCTTACGTATGAAGAAAGCATTTTTATGGCTGCCGTAGAGGCTAAAATTTTCAATTTTTCAAAAAATTTCATTTTTCCTCCAAAAAATACCTGTCTCCTTGGCTAGGCCCTTTTCAAAACTCTCATTCAAAATTTTCATCAACAGTTTTAACGTGTCATCGCTAAGTTCCAATGGTCGGCACGCATCTTGGACCTAAAATTTTTTTGATTTTTGAAATTTTTATGAAAGTTGTGGTCATTGTATATTTTATCAAAAATTGTTTATTTTAACAGTTCTCATGACCTTATGAGGCCATTATGGTACTATTCGATAAGGAAAGTCGAACGATAGTGATGTCTGGTCATTTAGGTTCAAAAAAGCTGATTTTTAAAGATTTTGTAATGAAACAAAAGCTTGCAGGTAAATTTCAAGACTCAGCACTTGGAGTGCTGAGTCGATTGGCAATATTTTGTACAAATGTTGACCCTTGCCAGTACTTTTCAGAATTTTGTTACGCCGTGCTTTAAGCATCATCGAAAAGCTCTAAATGACACCCATCATGCCATATAAATTTACTAATTTCAACTTTTGCCTCTAACACGCTATCCGCTAGACTATGAATACATTTATAGGATCTGGGTTCAATCCCCCAAGGGTCACTAAAATCAAAAAAAGTTCTAAATTTTTGCACTTGTGTAATTTTTCATGCTAAACAAGATTTTGATGGAATTTTTTGATTTTGATCAAAATTTGGCTGTGAAAAAAACTAAAATTTTTTGGAGTAATAATTTTTTAGGAAGGGGTGATCAAAAAATTTCCCCCGTGTGAAAATTCAATATTCTTATAGTCTCGGTTAAATCAAAACAAATTCAATCGCCAGCACAAAAAAACGTGGCCTAACTCCAAAGTATGATCAAAGTTCAAGAAAAAAATGGACTGATTTTACACAAAATTGGGCACATTTTTATTATAGTTTAGATAAAATTTGATCGCTTTTTGCGCTAAAAATGATCGCTTTAGACAGGAAAAGAATTGGATTGAAACAATGCCGTATCGAAAGGAGATACATGTACTCCCTTCCAAGGGCCAAAAAAAGTTTAAAAAATCCAAGGGCGCTTATGTTTTTGACCAAAAAAATGTCGACAACTAGGGTCGGGATCTTGTACCCCCCCCCCATGAAAAAATTCTGGGTACGGCACTGGATTGAACTATTTTAAAATTTTCCTAAAAATTCAGATTTTTATTGTCAATATACGAATTTTTTTTAAAACTCAAAAATATGGCTTGATGGGTGTCGTTTAGACCCCTTAGAGCTTTTCACACGGAGGTTTTTTTAATGCTAAAATTGGAAGAAATCCGAAATTTTAAAAACGAGTCGTACCATTCGACTCATCTAGTCGAGATGAGTAAAACGAATACCATATCGGTTTTCGATCCCGAGCCCATGGCCGAATGGCTAAAGTGACATTTTGCAGTTTATAGGCTCGAGTTCTAATCCTGTTTCGAAATTTTTCCTTTACCTTATAAGCACTAATCATTTCAGGAGTCCAGTTCCTCCTCCCATAGAACTCCCATGGCTCTCGCTCTAACTCAAAATCTTTTTCCTTTTCAAGAAGATGAACTTGATGGGAAGGAGTATAGTACACCATTTTTGAAGAAAAAGTTGTTAGAAAATAACACAAAGCTTTGCAAGAGTATAGAAGTCCAAGTTATACAAGCACACGAATCCACTTATATAACTTTTTCTGCTCAAATACGGGGTGGATCTCTAAAAAGATCAACGTGGCTGATAAAATATGCAAGTTCACGCGGCAAAATACAAAGCTGGAATAAAAAAGGATAACAGAAAAATTACGAAGAGCAGAAAATTATTATGAAGATTTTGCTATGAGATAACTTTTCAAAGACATTAACGAAAGAAAATGGATAGACATCTTTATATTAGTGTGTAATGTAATAAAAAATGTGGATTTTTCAATTTTTACAGCATAAAAATATGGATTTTAAAAAATTCTTGAAAGATCAGAGACTCAAGATCAATAAGTACAAGAAAATATAAAAAGTGTTTTTCATAAACATTTTGATTTGTGGGGTTGCGATAAAGCTTAAGCCTAAAACTAAGTCTAAACTTAAGCCTAAGCTTAGTTAGTACTAAGTCTAGTTAGTACTAAGTCTAGACCCAAGACTAAGCTTAAGCCTAAACATAAACCTAAGTCTGTCAGTTCGCATTCATTTTATGTTTTTTTCACATTACTTTTGATAAGTCCAAAAATAACTTAAACGCAAAAAATTTTTTTAAAACAAATTTTTTTGAAACAAATTCGCTATCAACCGCCAATATGATCAATTTGGTTTAAACTTCGAAAATTTATAAAAATTTAAGGATAACTAGCCTACGTGAGCAAAACGCATCAACACGAGGTAAATGACGTCAAAAAAGACTTTTCAGATCATTTTTGTCCAAGGCATATTGCGACAGTTGTTGGAAGAACAGACGTAAAAAATGTCAAAAATTGAAAGGAACGACAAAAAAAAATCACGAATGATGAATAAAAAATGGAAAATTTTTGAACTCAACAATTTAGGGGTTTAAAACAAAATTTAAGACGTGTAACAAATAATTTATCAAAAATAAAAAAACGTAAAAATTAATTTTAAGAGGATGATTATAAAGTGTAAGAACTAGTCATTTTATCACATTTTTACACACTACAATGTCCAGGACTGTTATCAAAAAATGTTCCTGTTTCACCGCCCATTAATTGTGCTATACAAATATGATAATAGTACAGGTATAATGGATGTACTAAAAACTAAAAAAAGTGGCACTTTTGCGATTTTTTCGAAAATTTTCAAGTTTTTAATTTTGTCAAAATAACACTATAAGGGGGGGGGGGGTTTATATCCGATTTTTGAGCAAAAAATACGATTTTTGAAAAAAATTTCGAATTTTGATTAAAAATTCCTTTCTTGAACAAAAATTTCGATTTTGAACAAATTCGATTTTGAGAAGAAAAGTTCAATTTTTGAACAAAAATTCGATTTTTGAGCAATAATTTCGATTTTTGAGCAAAAGCTCGATTTTGAACATTTTTTTCTGGGTGCACATATGCTATTTGCAAAAAGCGCCAAAAATTGAATAAATTATTTGCAAAGAACCAGCACGGCTTGATACTTTACACTTTCGCCAATGAGTCCGACCACGTTTTGGTCTTTTATTTTAAAGCATGTCCTTTGGTCGGGGGCCAATTTTTTGCCAAGCTACCGCATAAAAATAACAAATACAGTTTTTGAGCTTATCTAATTCTAGAAAGAGAGACAGATATTTTCTGTAGATAAAAATGCGTAGAAAATCTCCACAAATTTACACATCGATTCAAAAGCCAAAACGTGTCTCGGCCCAGACAAAATGTTGTAAAAAAAATGTAGTCAGCCATTTCAAGCCAAGCTATGAAATAAACAAAGAGAATATTCACTCGTTTATTCAAATTCATTAGCATGCAGAATTTTTTAAGTGCATTTGAGACACAAAAAAGTCACATCTTCATAACAAAAAAACAGTGTGAAAAAATGATATTTTAGGGATTTTCCCAAAATTGTTCAAGTTTTTTAATTTTCACCAAAATAACCCTATATAGGGTATTTTTATGCGAGAAATCGGATTCCGTGTGTTGCTGAACCTTAAAAACACTTCCCTGACCCCGAATTAGCCTATTTTCGCTTCAATACACACACCTTTTCCCTGAGTCAGGGTCAGAGAAGCGTTTTCAAAGTTCGGTAATGCACGCAATCGATTCCTCGTGTTGAAAAACCTCGTATAGGGCTGTTTTGGCGGAAATTAAAAATTAGAAATTAAAAGATTTTTTTGAACAAATCTCTTCTTTTGGGGCCACCCTGTAAAAGTTCTAAAAATGTAGTCTGGAACAATTTTTTGAAATATGAATTTGGAATATATTCACGGCAGCCAAATGAGAGAAAAAAACGGCTCGACGTTGATAATTCAAATAGGATCCATTTCTTTCTCACATAATTTAATTTTTTTCTCACACAATATTTTTTTCTCACGTCACGATGCCATCGTGACATCACGATACTGTCATGACGTTTGCCCAAAAGCGATTTTTTAGACAAAAATGGATTTTTTAATGCCAAAAATGCGATTTTTTCAAAAAGTCCTTTTGCCTAAAAAAGTTACATTTTTACAAAAATGGACTACAGTGGCCCCCGTACCCAAAAAGTCTTTCCAAAAAATTCCCATTTTCAAAAATCAACTACCCTCCCCCAGAAGTCTGACGCCGCTGTTTGAACTGCAATAAAATTGTACAGTAAAAACAATAGAAACAGTCTGCCAGCCTTTCTTGCGTTAAAAAAAATGATGCGTACTATGTACCCGATCTTTATAAATAGAATTGTAAGCAATGTGATTTCTAAACATGGTCACAAGTCAAACGGAAATCACAAGATTTTGGGCACAAAGTTGAATAAACTATATATTTTTTTGTTGCAAACCTTTGAAATTTTTGAAAATCAAGTCTGTGTTTAAAAATTTATATGAAAATAGAAAAGACGAAATTTATAAAGGAATACTAGAGGATGGAGCAAAAAGGTGCACTTTTGTGATTGTTTGGGAGATGGAAAATTTTTCTCTAAAAATGACCTCATTAGGGGTAATTTTATGTCGGAAATTTTGAGCTTATGGTTAGGAAAAGAGCTGAGAAGCTTGTCAAGGAAAATGTGACGCAGAGAGAGGAAAACGGAATTCCTTATCGGCGCCACGTGGAGTGGCTGAAAAATGAAGAAGCCAAAAATGATGATGTGTAAAAATTTTTGGTCTAGCACACAATCCAAGAGGACAATCATTAAAAAAATGAAACGGCGTGTATTTTGGATCAACACAATAGAGAAACAATAACAAAATCATGTGTAAAAATTTTAGTGAAGCATAATAAATAAATAAAACGAGAAAATTTCGCTGCAATTTTTTGGTGAAAATTTTTGAGTCGAAAAATCGGGTTTATAAAACGAGTTTCGAAGACAAACAAATGAAAAATTGCAAATTTTTGAAACTATACAACGCGATTCTCTAGTTAGACAAAATGAAAATTGAAGTAGAAAATACTCAAAGAAATAACCTCTGTTATCAATAGCGTGACAAATTTCCAAAGTCTCAAAAATTCCAGACCTAGACTCACAAGATATAGCCGAAAAGTTGACTCCAAAACAAGATAAAATTGATACTCGTCTCTCCCAATCACGGACTTTGATCCTAGCATTTCGTTTACCAAACCAACTCACGTGTGACCTAGAACCGTGAAGAAGAACATCATCACTCGCATCCAAAAACCGACTTGGAATGACATCAAAAAAATCTCTCTTCTTCTTAAAAATAGCACAGCAACACAATCAGTTGTTCGGCGACTATGGAGACCTGTCGTGGTCATTGGCGAAAATAATAAACACGTTGATGAATGCATTGATAAGGATCATTTATAATGATGTGAGTAAGAGAGTGGCGACAAGTGGGTGGAATCTTGATCGAAAATCCTTTGGACATGCAAGGAAGACAAAATATTCAGATGGATGTGATAAAGTTGTTTTTGTTATGGAAAATGTGGATAAACAAAAAAAAATTTGCAAAATTTTTGCAAGATTAAAAAAAATATAAATAGTAGCAGCTATGTTTTCCTTTTCTTTTCCTGCAAAAAAGAACAACTAAATAGTAGCAACAAAGAAAAAAGATAACTAGATAATCTGCACTTTTCTACACGTGGGTTGTGTGAATGTATGTAATTGCGTAACCTGTGAAAATATTATTCAATAAAAAATTGTAGTCATTTTACACAGTGATTGTATTTTTATGCGTAATGACAGCACATCAATACAGTTTATGCGTAATGACAACACATCATTACAATTTATGCGTGATGACAACAAAACAAAAAATTATAAGAAATAGGCACAAATTCTACGAGGACGAATATGGGAGATCTGACAAAAATTTTCCTAAAGATCCAGCCCACTCGGAAAAGTTGGTATTTTTGTTGATATTATGTAAATTCATGAAAATTGAGGATTCTTGTTTTTACAGTAAATTCAGAATCTATACCATTGTTTCATGGTCACGAAATTTTCAGGGTGCTTTACAACCATATGGATATAACGTTCTGGTAATTCTTCAATTCATTTATCCATCCGAAATTATGGTTGTACGAGGCAAAATATACCTTTGAATAATAGAAAACAGGGTTTCAGCTGTTCGGTCTTGGACAATAATCATAAAGCATTTGTTTGTTTCTTGCTGTACGCCACCAAAAATCCAGCGTGCGTCCACTACATGTCCTGAAAAATAGCCAAGAATAAAATTCAAAACATACCAACATTGTATTTTCTTTTCACAAAAAATATTTCGTCAATTTCGAGGCCCACTCAACTGGATTGGATTACGAACTAGATAATCTTCAGTAACACAACGGAAATAATTGTAGTAGTCAATGATTGTATTCTGTGATAGGGTACTACCATCTTCTCGTCTCATGTTGATTTCTTCGTATTTCAAACAGTGCCTTGACCAGTAATATGATAATTCAAAAAGCTAAAAAGATAGTGTAAAAATAAGAATGAAAAAATTTTAAAAAAAACTAGCCTCCTTAGGTGAAAGATAATGCCTTCAAAGAAAGTCCTATTGAAAAAAGAAATTCGTGTTCTGTTTCTTGGTTGGTTAGGGTCGCACCCATAAAAACACTGCCAAATCAAATTTCCTCGATTCTTAGTAA
Source organism: Acrobeloides cf. buchneri Gr-Nem-00862 (assembly GCA_034700925.1). Lineage (NCBI taxonomy): Eukaryota > Metazoa > Nematoda > Chromadorea > Rhabditida > Cephalobidae > Acrobeloides > Acrobeloides cf. buchneri Gr-Nem-00862. Next base: position 10,521 of record JAQGCO010000094.1, read on the forward strand.
CTTTCATTTGACGATTGCAGGCTGGGCACGTTCTGGTAGCATGAGCAAGTTTCATTTCCATCAAGCAAGTCCAAAAATTCATCATCTAATTTCTGTAAAAGCTTTAACAGCTAAAAAAATGAAATTACAAACAGTTAAAAAACTGTGTTATCGCTGAAAGTCTTTATAAAGAGAATAAAATCTCGAGTTAATTTTAAAGGTGAGACAAAACTATAGAAGTACCATACATCACCCTAGTCCCAGAGAACACTATCCGGTATAAAAACGACTCGATAAGACGCCACATTGGGGTCGGTCCCAAGGGGTGGCGTATTATCAAAGTTCAACTGTACATATTTTCATTTCACACGTGCGCAAACCCCACCTAAACCCTCCCCAATTTGGTGGGGGTCGCGCGCAAGGCAAAGTTTTCAATTTTTGGCGGACGGACATTTGCGGACGGACATTTGCGGACGGACATTTGCGGACGGATACTTGCGGACGAACATTTGCGGACGTGACATTTGCGGACGTGACATTTGTGAACGGACATTTGCGGACGGACATTTGCGGACGTGACATTTGTGAACGGACATTTGTGAACGGACATTTGCGGACGGGACATTTGCGGACGGATACTTGCGGACGGACATTTGCGGACGTGACATTTGTGAACGGACATTTGCGGACGGGACATTTGCGGACGAACATTTGCTGACGGACATTTGCGGACGGACATTTGCGGACGGACTTTTGCGGACGGACTTTTGCGGATGAAACGTTTGAAAAATTCAAATTTTTGAAAAATTTGAACGTTTCGTCCGCAAATATTTCGTCCGCAAAAAGTCCGTCCGCAAATGTCCGTCCGCAAGTATCCGTCCGCAAGTATCCCACCGCCCAATTTTTCACAAAAAATCGTTCTTTTCTGAACATTTTCAGCTTAAAAACAAGCATTTTTTGTTGTGATTCTTGTCAAAAATATGTATAAATAGCCTTTTCTTGATTCGGGGAAAGATTTTCAGATCTCGGAAATGTGAAATTCGCATACATAGGCGTAGCCAGGATTTGCTGACAGGGGGGGGGGCTAATCGAGTAAAATGACCAAAAATGTTGAAAAAATCATAAGGTTGTTTTTTTATTTGTTCTTAACATTTTTGGCGACAGGGGGGAGCTATAGCCCCCCCCCCTTGTCTACGCCTATGCCCGCATAAAATTATCCCTATAGAGGTCAATTCCAGATGACGAAAAAAATTGTTTTCGAAAAATTTTTGTATAATCTTTTGAATGGATTAAAATAATAATAAAAATGTACAGGCGGAATGAACAAAAAGAAACCATCATCTTTCCTCTTCATCAAATATAATAATTTACATTACAGCATGAGAAAATCAACGTGGAGAAGGAATCTGGGAAGCTCATAGCGCGTCAAAAAACAAAACAACCAAAGTGCTTTCCTATATATCTAGATTGTTAGCATTGATAGAAACAGATCGATTTTAGTCCGTTGTCATGCTCTAGCCTTTGTCATGCTTGCTGAGAATACATTTTTTTAAATAGTCTAAAAAGTATTTTATGCAAAAAATGTAATAAGATAGACGGCTACCAAAAAATGAAAAAATTTCTTCAAAATCTTTTTCAGCATGAAAAATTATACAAGTGCAAAATTTTTGAGCAATTTTTGAAAAAAGTGACCCAAAGGGGATCGAACCCGGACCATAAAACTAGTAGCATAGTCAAGTGGATAAAGCGTTAGAAGAATTGATATTACAAAATTTATATAGCATGATGGATGACGTTTAAAGGTTTTCGACTATGCTGAACACGGTGAAGGTGGAATTTTGAATGAAAAAATTTTTCCACAATTCCATTTATTCCTCTATTTCTTGACCACAACTTTCATCAGTAATATTTTATTTTTTTAATTATTGAAAATTTTTTTTTGTTAAACCAACCTTTTGTGAATGTGATAAGTCCAAAGACGACTTCACATGTAGTGACATCAATTTTTTAATAGAATCTCTTTTTGCATGTGTTTCATGTGTCGCACTTAATGGTTTATAGAACGGCATTTTTATAACTATTAGTAATAGTTAATTAATATAGACGAAAAAATATATAGTTTAGGTTGAAGACTAGGCTAGTCAAAATTCAAATATAGCTTTACTCCGAAATGAGTTGATGCAATTTTGAGCGATTTCTTCAATGGCACTAAAATTGCGAAATTCGCATAAAAATCAATAAAATTTAAAAAAATTAAAGACCAAAAAATTCATGTAAGAACATGGAGTTAATCATGAGTAAAATAAAACAACATTTACTTATACAAAAACCGGTTGTGATAAATTATATTTTTTATCTGATCTTTATATGTTAAAATTTTAAATGACAAGTTTCAGAAGTTCTTTTCAATGTCGACCATGACGTTAAGCTATTCTTTTGCGGAGGAAGGCATTGCTTAAGGTAGTGATAGAAATCCGGGTGAATATGAGTTCATGATTGAATTAGACATAATAGAAATGTTGCATTTTCAATTTAAAATTTTATGAGAATGCAAAATTTTTATTGTCTAACAACCATGAAATCATATTGACCCGAATTTCTATCACTAGTAACTATTTTCGTAATAAACTGGACACCTCGGGAGCGCCGCGGGCACTCCGGAACGCCCGCGGCACTCTCCACCATCAACCCTAAATAGAGCTTTCGAGCAGCACCCCCTCATTTCTAGCGTGTTTTTGAGAAATTTCAATTTTTGAACCATTTTTACACGTGGTACTAGGACAAGGGATCGAAAAAATTTTTCTCAGATTTTTTCGAAAACGTGCTAGAAATGTTTTCCGCGATGAAATATGTAGAAATTTTGGCCGAAAAAAATTATCTAGGATGTTTTGTAGAGGTTAGAAAATTCAAAAAATCAACGTAAAATCAGGTTTTGAGCTCCGGACTAGGGGCCTGTTGCTTAGTCCCGGAATCGGAAGTCAGATCCTGGAACCGGAAGTTAGAGCCGGAGATCGGAAGTAAAAACTTCCGACTTCCGGTTCCGATTTGAAAATTTTGCACTAAATCGGAACTGGAAGTCGGAAGTTTTTACTTCCGATTTCCGGTTCCAGCTTCCGGTTCCGGGATCCGACTTCCGGAACTAAGCAACAGGTCCCAGGTTTTATATTTGTTAAGGCACGAAATTTGACTCAAAATGACTCTTAAAAACTTCTCCATTCATTAATCTCGATAAATAAAATCAATTTGGAACGCCGTCGAACCGTTTAAGTCTATCAGTGAACTCGCAAGAAAGTGTCTCTTAACAACATAGCAAACCCGAAAAACCACAAAAATTTCCATCAATACCTCTGCTTAAACACATACTAATACTCAAAAAATTTCCTTAACCCAGAGTTGCATCACTTGGCTCAAACTGCAGTCAATGTCTAACCATATTTTTTTCTTCAATTTTGCCTACTCTAAACTCTTGTTCTTGGCCATTTTCAAGCTCTCTAATTTCGTCTGTTTGTGTGAGCAGCGCTCTTTAATATTGGCGTTTGAGCTTATGGTTAGGAAAAGAGCTGAGAAGCTTGTCAAGGAAAATGTGACGCAGAGGGAGGAAAACGGAATTCCTTATCGACGCCACGTGGAGTGGCTGGAAAATGAATAAGCCAAAAATGATGATGTGTAAAAATTTAAAAAATTTTTATTGCAAGTAAATAAACAATTTCAAAATTGCTTTATTGGAATTAACAATAAGAGGGATCCAGAAAAAATTGCGAATTTTTGAGCTACTACACAATAAAGGGGGGCCACCCACGTGAAAATTTTTTCTGGAAATGACCCCTCTAGGGGTAAAAACATGCGGTGAATCTGGATTTGACATTTTCGAAGCGAAAAAACGCTTCCCTGATTCAGGGAAGACCTATGTATTGAAGCGAAAAGTTGCAAAAATGCAATTTGGTGCTGTCCACCTTTAGGGGCCCCAACGACCATGGTTCGGGGAGTTGGAACATTTTTTTATCTCAGAATTTTGCGAAATGACTTTTATGGGGGTAATTTTATGCAAGAAACCGATTGCGTGCATTAGAAAAGTATTTTAGCCACATCTAGACCCTCATTTTGAACTTTTGCTGATCTTACATAGGCCAAAAATTATCGAAAAGCTCAGAAATGAGGATCTACAGGGTGTTTCAGCACAATACACCGATTTTAAAAATTCATATCTCCATGAGTTTAAATGATTTTTCCAAACGGTCTTTTACAAGTTGCTAGGCTTGTGACCGGGTTTTTTTAGAAAATAAATCGAACGGTAATTGTTCGATGCAAAAAATTTTTAGATGGATATAAATGAAATTTTGACTTTTTTTGAAACTTTCGATCATTCCTTCGCATGGAAAAGATATTTTCATCCGGTTTTAAGTAATATATTATTTTTAGAGCTTGAAAAATTTTTTAGTAATGTTTTTGCTATGTCAAGTCATCAAATTTTCGTTGTAATGCATAATTAAACATGATTTCCCATATACGAAAAACACGATTTTCGGATTAAAAATGAAAAAGTTCGATTTTTTCATAGAAATATGCGTTTCAGATGAAATTTTT
>JAQGCO010000095.1:0-15058 GCA_034700925.1 Acrobeloides cf. buchneri Gr-Nem-00862
AACCGTACGGATCCGTACTGATCAGTACGGATCCGTACGGTTGACAGTGATCAGTACAGACCCGTACGGTTCAAATTAGGAACAGGGCCTTTCTTATCTCTTATGAAACATACTATAGAATACCGGAGAAATGTATGAAAAACTCACCAAAACTTGAGCATCAACAGCCTCTCTTAACAATTTCTGCTCATTCAACGAATATCTAGCATTCCCTGTCACACTATCCACGGGACCCTTTTCTGTCTGATATTTCAATGCCTTGTAGAGCAAAAAGAAACTCCTCCCCGGTCCATTTGTATCGTTCAAATATGGAAAGAGGCTAATCGTGAGCCATTGTTGGAAGAGCTTCTCGACAAGACTTTCAGTTCTTCTAAAGAGCAAATGTGCTGTTTTGGTCTAAAATTGAATTTTTGAAAAGAAATTTTCGCTTCAATACACAGCTTACATTGACGCAATGCTCAATATGAGCAGATAAGAGAGATAGTATCACATCGGTACAATAACCCATATTGCGAGAAAGTGCCGCGATGAGAAGGGAACATATGGTGGAGCGTTCGGAGACGGTTATCGTCGGGTCGGATTCAGCCATGTGGACCATTAGGAAAACAAATTGCCGATTCCATAGTAAAGAGTCGAATTGTGCTAGGGCGATAGGTAATTGACTAAAGTTGAAGATTGGTTATTTCGTCACAATACCCAAAATGGTCAAAATTTAAAAAAGGATGAGTCAAACGACTCAGCTCACCGAGAGCTTCAAAATGAGTACCATATCATGGGGTTTTGGGGTATACCCATGGCCGAGTGGTAACGTGCTAATTTTGCAGGGCTGAGTCGTTTAGCTCATCTTTTTTAAATTCTTTTTCGGCATTTTGGTACGCCGTGTCAGACACTCGTTGTCCTGGCTAGTGATGCTCCAAGTTACAAAAAGCGACAATTTTCTCGCAGCTCTCAAATTTGCTGAATTTTGGTTGGTCACCATGGTGACAAAAAATGTTACATTTGTCATCACGAACAAGTTATACCGTAACCAAAATTTGCATATTTGAGAGGCCGGTGACAAAATTGTCACTTGGAGTATCACTATTTTTGGCCAAAAATACGTTTTTTGGAAAATGTGTATACCTAGAATAAATATTCATCCCACCACCCCAGCTATGCAAAATCGAATTTTCCGTGGAGTCTCGGAACAACAGCCGCGAAACGAATTCGGCTCTTTCATGATATGGAATTCCAACGTCATCTATAGCTGCTGTTAAATCCGTCATATCGGTTTGGAGTTCGGCGAATGCCTGAAATTCAATTTTCGCTTTAATATTTAGACTTTCTTGAATTGGGATTATGTCAGTGGCGTAACCAGGGGTAGAGGATCGCCCCGTTTTTGCTCAAAATTGAATTTTTGCCAAAATCGTAAGGAGGGATGGAAGGGTTCTTGTTGTGAGTTTCCTACCTGTTTACACTCATTCCTAACATTAGTCTCCATCTGTTCCATTTGCAATTGAATTCTTTTATAGTCCCTTTCATGCTGGTTCGACCTTCTTTTCCATAGCAAAAACAACAACACGCCAGCAGCGCCCAAAATTCCAATCCCACTCAATAAAATCAAGAAAAGTCTCATCAAGTTCATTCTGAAGAGTGCAATCGAGCTGGACTCATATTCTAGTAAGCCTAGTTCTGCCCTTAGCGAGCCAATGCGAACAACAACCATTGGTCTTCCGTCGGGTAGTTCGATTCCTGCATCATCTGTAGCTTCGGGTTGAGCCTCAGGGACCTTGCAAAGGAGCTGATGAGCATCGAGTAAAAAGACTGGGCATCGTTCAGTTCCGATTTTGACCTAAAATTTGTCGTGGGTTTTTTGTCTCTTACGAAATATATTTATTTTTGCATTGAAACTATTTAGGCTTAGGCTTAAGCTTAGGCTTAGGCTTAAGCTTAGGCTTAAGCTTAAGCTTAGGTTTTCTGCCTAAGAAAAGTTAATAATTCCTTTCATTACAAATTCAAATATTTTCAGTGCAAAATAAAAACCATTGTCTTCTTACCGTATATTCATCCAAACTCGCTGCTTGGGACAAATAATTTCCGGTGATTATCAATGGCTGATCGTGTGCTTGAATTTTGATTCCTTTAAATGGCAGAAATTGTGGGTCCGGCACCGAAGACATTTGAATCCGATAGCCCAAATTGCGCACACTTTTCACCTCGTCCATGTAAAATCCAACCGGCCAACGAGCATAGGTGGAGCTTCGATGGTTCGGTGACAACAGTAGTCGGGGACTTTGGCAATGCATTCGAGTTGAATTGTGGATTTGGCAATCGCCAAATTCGGAGATGATTTCGGTGGGCTCATCAACGGATGAGAGGAAGAACATTTTTGCCATGAGGATTGAGTCGAAGTTTGAGCCCTAAAAGTTTTCGTTGCGTTACTTGCTACTGCACCAGGAAGTCACATTTTTTTGTTTAGCGCTTAAAAGATCAGTCCGGTCGGAAAAAATTCTTCATAATTTGTACATATTCGGAAAATTCATGAAAAATTTAGCATTTTTTGTTTTTACGACATGTCTTGAATCGCTAATAGTTTCGAGATAATCGCGTGTGAAGTTGGCGATTTTTGAAATTTGTGTATTACAACGAAAACTCACATCAACAGTAACAGTCCTGCCACCACTTTCAAAAGTTGTCGTTGGATTTATTGCCATTACAGTAGGATCTGGTCTATATGCAAATTTGGCATCAAAAAGTTTCACAAAGTCGTCAATTTGAAGTCGAATTGCAGTCACGGTATAGATTCTAGAGCTTGGAGATGTGGTACAGATGATTTGCTCCGATTCATCCGTCTAAAATTTTTTTCAAAAATTTGCATTTTGCCAGAAATATGCGAATTTTGAGCACAAGCTTTTGTCCCACTAAGCCTAAGCCTTTGTCCCACTAAGCCTAAGCCTTTGTCCCATTAAGCCTAAGCCTTCGTCCCACTAAGCCTAAGGCTTAGGCTTAGTGGGACAAAGGCTTTATCCCACTTTTTTTAGCACAAACATCAATTGTTCATAGTGACAACTTTGCCTCCTTTGTATCACAATGAACTATTTTCGTGCTCAAAATTCGCATATTTCTCCCCGATCACAATGATGGTTATTTTTTACATCTTGTGCACTCCCCTATTTAAGACCAACACACACATACCTCTTCAACAATTTTACACGGCAGATTATCCAAAAATACCGTCACATTCGACCCAAGATTTAAATTGTGCCCAAAAATCGACAACCTAGTTCCGCCACTAATTGGTCCAAATGTTGGATAGATCGATTTTGGCACAGGCTCGGAAAACTTGTAGTGTTGTGTCGACTCGACCATCCTCCTTCCAGATTTGCCTATGGTCACTCGAACAGGACCAACGCCGGAGCCTTTCTCAACGATGCAAACTATTCTAAAAATCAGAAATTTACAAACATATAGATAGCTATATCAAGGGAATTTGAAATTGGAAAAAGTTTTCGGACCCGACCGGGACTCGAACCCAGACCTCCTGGCTAACGTCCAAGTGCACTACCATTGTGCTACCGAGACCTCCAACTAATGCTCGTTTTTTAGTGAATGCTTGGCGGTGTATATGTTATATCATTTATAAAAAATTCTATACCTAGTGGAGATGGTGTAGTCAACAACCTTGCATTTGGAACCGGCTATGATGACACGATCTTGGACGTCTTGGATTCGGGAGCCGAGATCTCGACCTTGGATTTCGATTCGTGTGCCACCTTCAAGGGGTCCGGACATTGGCTCGAACTAGAAAAGATTATTTAGTTAAAGTTCAAGCTTATCACTTCATCGTTAGGGAAAAATCATCGTCGATACTTTTGTCTTTGTATCAAGTACGGCCATATGGCACGATTGGACGGACATAAAGATATCAGGAAAAATTGTATGGTCGGGGACTATCAGGGGGCTGAGAAAAACTTGAAAAAGTGATATTTTTGGAGGTCAAAAACCTATGCTCATGGGGAAAATCGGCTCTAACTTTTTCAAATCCACGCAAATTCGTCTTTTCCGTATGTACTGGGGGGTTACAACCGGGGAATCGATTGGTGAAGGTTTTGAGCCGAAAAAAATTTTTCTGACCCCTTACCGCAGGATTTTTCAAAAAAAAATTCTGAAAAAATAAAAATTTTTGAACATTCTTCAGATCGATTGTAATAGCAATTTTGTATACGAGCATTATAGCTCGAGTGGCGCAATCGGTTAGCGCGTTCGGCTGTTAACCGAAAGGTTGGTGGTTCAAGCCCACCCTTGAGCGATATCTTTTTGCGAGAAATCGATGCATGAAAAACGTTTTCCATCGCGCATTGAAAACGCTTACAATTCTTGTCTTGGGGGTATTGAAACGAAAATTCTGATTCAGGGTTTTCGTTTCAGTAACCCAAAACAATTTTCAAATTGGATAATTTTCGTGTCATTTTATTCGTTTCATCGAGGTTATAAAAAAATATTCTACATATCTTTTTGTAAAAACTTGAACAAAATGAATTTTTTTCGACAAATTTGAATTTTGTTGTGTATTGACACGAATACTTGTAAAAGTTTAAAGCCTTCAGTTTAGCTCAAAAGTCATAACTTTATTGGGCAAACATGCCCAGAATTTTGTGCTGTACAAGATGGATACTTTTAAAAAATCTATTTTCATGACCCTAGTCCTGTAACTTACAGAATAGATAACAGGATCCTTGCATAGCATATCCGCTTTCAACTTGTCCGGCTTGTTGGAACACTGCTCTTGAAATTTGCATGTTGATTCACACCATGTGCAGCCCCATTTTGGGTCCAATGATAGACACTTGGAACAATCTGTTGCCATCTCTTCACACTTATATATAGTAACTAAAATTACAAGACCATAGTTATATTCCTGGGTCCATGCTTTCATGTTTTCATGGTTCATGTTTTTTCATGTCTTAAGCCTTACCCGATGTCTTATCAACAACTTCATCATCCATGACAAATTCCAAGCTGTAGTTTCTCATTGGCTCCTTAACTCCATAACTAAACTTTGCCGGCAAGCATTCAACTTTCGAGCTATGCATTTTGGCAGCAACTTTAAGATGCTTCTGCCCTAGACCTTTGACGATACAAGACAATCTTTCTTCATTCACGGAATCCATATTTTGGACTTTAAAACTTATGGATGAATTGGTTCCGTCAGCAACCAGGATTTCTGGCTGGTTTTCCGCGTGGATACGCGCACATTTTGATGTGGCGGAATTCTAAAAATTTGTGTTTGTTAAAGAATTTTTTTTGAAACTATTACGCTTTTGGAGCAAGTTGATTCTGGAGAAAGGCATTTTCGATCGGCAGCACACCAGCGGCAAGACCAAGCTGAATTAGTACAGGTGGAGCAACTAAAAAAAGATTTGTAGGGAAGAGTAGAAACTCCATGTTGCTCGCATAAAAATATCAACTATACAAAAAAATTTCAATTTTGATGATGCAAAAAGAAATCGCCCCGAGCGGGATCGAACCCACTCCCTTCAGTGCATGCGTCTGGTGTCCTAACCACTTGACTATGGATTTAAAACCTTGAAAACGACTATAAATTGGCTAAAATCCTTACATAGTGTTATGTCCACAATCGAAAAATGTAAAATTATGCTCGACAATATTCGCTCTAGCCAGTGGACTTCTGACCGATAGTACCACATTGACATGATCCATATCTAATCCAGTAATTGGTTGTTTTGGTAGCCTGGGTCTTTGTTCTGGCAGTGGACATCGAAGTCCTTCTTCGGACCAACTAGCTAACGATTTGAAGGCACCAAAATAGCACTCATACGACTAAAAAGGTAAGAAAATAACCATGTTTTTGAATTTTTTCGATTGTCCGTTTCGATAGTGTTGAGGGTGCGCGCTAGCAATCGTTTTTCGAATTTTTTCAATTTTTTAAAAAACGGCTTTTTGAAAAAAGCGCCTAAATTGCATTTCGAGATTGCTAGCGTGTTCACCCTAAATGACCTTGATTCAGGAATTTTTTTCCTCAAACTCATACTTTATCATCTTCCGGAGCTGGGAGTTGTACCAATGGTACGAAAACAGTTGCATTTGATGGAGCATCAACGGAAGTATTTTGAGGTTGAATACCCCCGGCTAGCCTTGGACATTGGTATAAAATAGTCGACTGGCATTCCGCTTGTGAGCTACATTTTCCTTCCAATAAACACCACCCACATAAAGGGTCTCTGTTGGCAGTACATAGGGTACAAGTTGATTGTTGGCCACAAGCTGAGACACGGAAGATTGTGAGCTAAAAGTTTTTTTTTAATTTTAGAGCCACTACACAATAGGGGAGGGGCCACCCAAATTTTTTCTGGCAATGACCCCTTTAGGGGGTAAAAACATGCGGGGAATCCGAATTTGACATTTTCGAAGCGAAAAACGCTTCCTTGATTTAGGAAAGGCGTACGTATATTGAAGCGAAAAGTCGCAAAAATGCAATTTTGATCTAGAAACGACCTCTTTTGAGGTAAAAATGTGCGGAGAATCAGAATTTGAACTCGGATTCAAGAAAAGCTGTATATCGACACGAAAATTCGAGAAAATAACATATTTTGGTTTAAAAACAAAGCTTTTATGTTATGTTTTTCGCATTTTTGCGACTTTTCGCTTCAATATGCATTCCCTGAATCAAGGAAGCTCTAAGATTTTTGTAATTTTTGGCCAACTTTGAATTCTAGAATGCCAATCGCATGTTTGTCTTCGGTTAAGTCATTTTTATCCACTTTGTCAAAAATTGCCATATGGCCCGGAAAATCAAATGAATTGTTTTCCCAACATTTAAAGCCAAAAGTGACAGTTTCGCTCCCAATTCATAAGGCCATAAATTTTGCGGCATTCTTTTCGGCAAATTTTTGTTTAATTTTTTGCAAATTTTGGGCCATTTGGACTTTTTTCTAGACTAGATTGAGATAAGAGAGTTTAAATTCTGTTTCATGAAGAGAAAAAAACTCTTAGGCTTGGGCTTAGGCTTAAGTTTAAGCTTAGGCTTCAGATTTAGCGGCGGGGGGGGGGGAAGGAGTGATTGACGTTTGCTGATTGAATTTTTCATTGTTTGAACAAAAAGTAAATTTTTGTGCAAAACAGTTGAAAAAGTTGTTTAATACAACGAAAACATTCACTTTTTAAAATTTTTTGCACAAAATTGACTTTTTTTGCTACAAAAAATGAAAAATAAATATTTTTTAAACGTTATCAATTGTTAATCTACAGTAGTAAAGAAATTTTACAGTGAAATTTGACAATTTTAGTGCAAAAAATTCAAAAAAGTTTGCGTATTGCAACAAAAACATGAACCCAAAAATTCAAATTTCAATCGCAATTCTCTCGGCAACAGAAACGATTCAGAAGTTGGCGTAAACACAAAAAATGCTCCATTTTTCATGGTCTTTACGAATATATTATTTTTATATAGAATTTTTTCCCGAGTGGACTGGTCCTTTTTTGGGCATCTTTTTTACCCTCATAATACAATTTGTCGAGTTTGCCAATTTTCACAAAATTCCGCATCAAATTTTTTCAATCATCTCCCACAAATCATTCATGTATAAACTTTTGTTGACCATAAAAGTCTTCATTTTTATATGCATCAAAGAAAGTGAATTTAGAATTCTCCGGCTGTGAACCTTTTAATGAGCACGAATACTAAAGCGAAAAATTCTCTCACGATTCGAACTCACTGACGATGAAGTCAATTAGTAGAATCCTCACTTACTCTCATATCCTAAGATATTCAAAAGTATAGTGCCGCCTAATTATTCCGCGCAGCTTTACATGTTATTTGGAGTGTGGGGAAGATTCACGCGTGAATCCTGGGCATGAACAGGGCGTCCCAAAAAACCGGATTTTTGCGATTTAAAAAAAAATCAATTTTTAGAGCTACCACAATAGGGGGGCCACCCACGTGAAAATTTTTTCTGGAAATGACTCCTCTAGGAGTAAAAACATGCAGGGAAACCGAATTAAAAATTTTCGAAGCAAAAAACGCTTCCTGAATCAGGTATTATGTATTGAAGCGAAAAGTCGCAAAAAACTCTCTAAAAACTACTTAAGCCTAAGCTTAAGCCTAAGCCTAAACCTATGCCCAAACCTAAGCTTATGCCTAAGCATAAGCCTAAGCCCAAACTTAAACTTAAGCCTAAGCCCAAGTCTAAGCCCAAGCCTAAGCTTAAACTTAAGCCTAAGCTCAAGCCTACCCTAAGCACAAGCCTAAGCCCAAGCCTAAACTTACGTTAAAGTTTAGTTGGTTAACTATAATATTGCAAAAAGTTTGAATATATTTGAAAAAAGTTTTCGCTTCAATACACAATATACCTTCCCTGAATCAAGGAAGCGTTTTTTTGCTTCGAAAATGTCAAATTCGGATTCCCCGCAAATTTTTACCCCTAGAGGGGTCATTTTTAGAAAAAATTTTCTAAAAATTTTTCACGTAAGCAGTACTGGAAACATAACATGGGAAGATTTTTGATAAGACTTATTTTAAAAAAACACACACAAATTTCCTAGCTCAACTTTATATTCAAAACAAATTTTTTTCAAAAATGCAAAAAGCTATCGCTCAAGGGTGGGCTTGAACCACCAACCTTTCGGTTAACAGCCTAACGCGCTAACCGATTGCGCCACTCGAGCTTATTCATTTAAATACTATTTTTACTTATGACCAGGGTTGCCGTTTTTACTTAATTTAAGTAATTTACTTAAATTTGAGACCAAAAACTGGTGGTAATTGGTAATTTGAGTAACTACTTAAATTTGGCTTCAAGAAACTTAAATTTGAAAAATTCACCTGGCAATCCTACTTATGACTAGAGCGATAAAAAAAAGTGTGCAGGAAAAATTTCTTGCATAAAAATTGTGAATTTTTGGAGTTTTTGAAGAAAATTTTGAATTTTTTATAAAAATTTTTTTTTAAATGCAAAAAGCTATCGCTCAAGGGTGGGCTCGAACCACCAACCTTTCGGTTAACAGCCGAACGCGCTATCCGATTGCGCCACTCGAGCATATTTTTCATATGATATTTTTACTTATTATTAGAGCGAGAAAAATCGGATGCGACGTGCATGAAGAAAGAAAGTTCTGCTCGTGTGCAGGAAAAATTTCTTGCATAAAAATTGTGAATTGTTGTAATTTTTGAAGAAAATTTTGAATTTTTTTATAAAATTTTTTTTCAAAAATGCAAAAAGATATCGCTCAAGGGTGGGCTTGAACCACCAACCTTTCGGTTAACAGCCGAACGCGCTAACCGATTGCGCCACTCGAGCTATTCGTTTGTCATACTATTTTCACTTATGACTAGAGCGAGAAAAATCGGATGCGATGTGTATGTAGAAAGAGAGTTCTGCTCGTGTGTAGGAAAAATTTCTTGCATAAGTTGTGTGAATTTTATGAATTTTTTTATCTTTTATGGATATTCTTGTAATTTTTTAATCGAATTTTTTCTATTTTTTTGTGTTAAAAACGCTTCTCTGACCCTGATTCAGGGAAGAGATGCGTGTATTGAAGCGAAAATATTCTTTTTAAATTTTTTGGATGCCAAAAATTGTTTATGTAACGTGGAAATATGAGATTCCTAGATGGATTCAAAAGATGGTTTGTTTACGAAGCAGGTCGTGTCAAACGGTCAGGAATGAATAAAAAGTGCCAAGAAATTGGCACCTGTAATGAAAAGGTCTCTCTCGGTGGGCAAACATTCGAAACAAAAGAAACACTTCCGGGATATGGAACTGGCTGACCTGTAAATGGCCCGAAATTTGCATAAGACTCCAAGACGCCGAGTCGAGAAGAAAAAAGTACCCTAGAGGACAAAATAGAGATATGCAAAAATTTGGACAACTTTAAATTCGAAGTGGGATTCGAATCCTAGCCTATAAACTGTAAATATGTCACTTTAGCCACTCGGCTATGAATCGTTTTTAAAAGTTTCCACTAAAAACCTTGTTATCACATCCTGTAAAAAATTTGAAATGTCATTTTGAGCTCAAAAAATTTTTAGATTTGCAAAAAGATATCGCTCAAGGGTGGGCTTGAACCACCAACCTTTCGGTTAACAGCCGAACGCGCTAACCGATTGCGCCACTCGAGCTATAATGCTCACATTCAAAATTGCTGTTACAATCAAAACCGAAAAAAATCTGAAAATTTTCATTTTCCGCAAGATTTTTTTTGAAAAATCCTGCGGTAGGTAGTTAGAAAAATTTTTTTCGGCTCGAAATCTTCACTAATCGATTCCCCAGTTGTAAAACCCCCAGTACACGCGGAAAAGACGAAAAGTTAGAGCCGATTTTCACATGAGCATAGGTTTGTTAACCCCCAAAAATACCTATCTTTTCAAGTTTTTCTCATCCCCCTGATAGTCCCCCGACCATACAACTTTTTTCCTGATATCTTTATGCCCATCCAAGCGTGCCATATGGCCGTACTTGACACAAAGAACAAAAGTGCCGACGATTTTTCCCTAACGATGAAGTGATAAGCTCGAACTTTTTTCTTCCTGCGGCCCACTTTTCTTTTTACAATACCTACTTGAGATAAAGATCAACCTGATTTCCTTTTCCTCCTAAAGGGCATAATCCATGGCCGTTCATGATGAGCTTCTCTCAGTTTTTCTTCTCCCATCTCGGCACCGATCAAAATCGGCCACCCGCGGGTTTTCATCGCGCATAATTTATTGCCATCATATTTTTGGTGGCGGCTGAGGACGTGGGTCGCTTCCTTTTCGAGATTATACACATGAGAGACTTTTTCGATCTTGTTGATATATGAAAGAAGAAAAGTCATAAAAGGGCTACCGGTCAATGTTGATTATGGTGATAACGAGGTGATAAGAGAAAATTCGATCAACAGGCAAAACATTTAAAAAAATGAAAGATATTGGAAAGGGGTATTGTCGTGGCTAGAAAAATGTCAAATCAACAAGTTGGATGCCGGTCAAGAATTTATTCCTAATTTATTGAAAACCCTCAGATTTCTTAAAAGTGTATGGGAAAATGTGAAGCCTGAAACTATTAGAAACTGTTATAAACATATGGGATGACGTGCGTGACGAACAGATAAATCATCGAGCATTTTTATAACATGATTTTTAGACTATAGAAGATTGGACTGAAGATGGTATGGAAGAATTGTATGAACTTAGAATGTGTTACAAATCAGAGGCGAATTAGAGAACAACGTCAATATTCGGGACTATTTGAGTGTCGACGATCAATTAGCAACAGGAGGTGTTCGGGAGCGCTCGGAGTAGCTCGGGAGTGCTCAGAGGTGCTCGGGAGCGCTCTGAGGCACTTGGAAGCGCTCGGAGGCGCACAGGAGTGCTCGGGAGCGCTCTGAGGTGCCCGGGAGCGTTAAGAGGCACTTGGAGACTCTCGGAGAAGCTCAGGAGCGCCCTGAGGCGTTCGGGAGCTCTTGGAGGCGCTTGGGATTCTCGGAGGCGCTCGGGAGTGTTCAGAGACTCGGGAGCTCTCGGAGAAGCTCAGGAGCGCTCGGAGGCGAGAGAGCTCAGAAGCACTCGGGAGCGCCCTGAGGCGTTCGGGAACTCTCGGAGGCGCTCGGGAGCGTTCAGAGACACTCAGGAGCTCTCAGAGAAGCTCAGGAGCGCTCGGAGGCACTCGTGAGCTCTCGGAGGCGCTCGGGAGCGTTCGGAGGTACTTGGGAGCACTCGGAGGCACTCGGGAGCTCTCGGAGGCGCTCGAGAGAGCTCAGAGGCACTCGGAAGCACTCTGAGGCGTTCGCAAGCTCTCCAAGGCGCTCGGAAGCTCTCCGAGGCGCTCGGTCCCTACGTTCTTTTCAATATAATTCTCAAAAGATCATCGTTTATAGCTTCGAGGATTAATTGTCGTGGGAAATTTGACACTCATTACCCACTTGGTTTATAATAATCCACATCGAATGAAATCCCCAGAAAGTTGTAAAATCGATCAAATTATGAATATAACACAACGAAGAGGAAAATAAAAATTTCAATTTTGTACAAAAAAATAAGACCTACATCATTTCCATTGATGGCATAATATCGTTTGTCATCCAAAAATTCCAACTTGGAGACGGCATCAGGTCCAGAAACAAATTCCGTATATTTATTAAGTTTTCTTTCATGTTCTCCAGTTAGAGTAAACTAAAAAATTTTAAACTAATTTTCAATTTTTTATTTTTTTTAAAACAAATTTTGATTTTTGAGACAAATTGTTAAGCATATTTTTTCATACTTTTCCAAAATTGGTTTATGATTTTTATTTTTGGTGCTAATTTTCAGACTCAGTGACCCATAAATTTTCTAGGTTATTCTTATTGTAAGGCAAGGCTAAATTAGTGCATTAACTAGTCTGTCTTTTAATGAATAGTTGGCTAATTGCATTAAATCAAGGTGATTTTTGAACAAATCGTGCAATTATATATATGCTTGAGAAAATTACAGGTTTTCGTTTCAATACAAAAATTTGTTAAGTTCTTTTCCATAGCAAAATTCCAAGAAGCGGAGCGCGCATGGCCTAGCGGAAAAACTTTTGACTTTAGCAGGATCGAACCCGGCGGGTCCAACGTTGCTTAACTTGCCAGATCGGGCGGGATCACTCCCTACTTGAAAATTGCGAAAAAATCGTAAAATCCATTTTTTCGACCGCCCTGTACATTTGTTGAAAAATTTTTTTCATAATTTTGTCTTTTCAGCCCAGAAACGACCAGCTGACTTCCCTTACAATAACACTTTAAATTGAGCTAATCTATCATATTCTAAACTATTTACCACTTTGCTCTAAAAGGTCTCAAAAGTCCCACTCTCAATGTCCAGAGGAGGAAAAGCTTTTGTCACATCGTAAATCATTAGCTGGGGGATAATCTTCGAGCCAACTTGCGCATTTCTCACTCTCAACGAGTCAAAAACCACCCGGCTCGAAGAGGCTGTAAATTGCCTCTGGGACCATTAAGAGTTCATCAAAAACATTTAACACACTAATAAATGAGGGTCATAAATTCGTGATAATGTTTAGTCTAGGGTGTTGTGTTTATGAAAGGAGATCAATTTTGTCAACAAAAAAAGAAAAATAGTGATTTTTGAGGCGGATTGGAAATTTGTATTTGTTGTTTGGTTTTGAGTTAAAAAAATTTGTTTAAAAAAGTTGTTATTATAAAAAGAAAAAATTTATGTTAAATTATAACCAAAATTAAAGGTCCAATTTTTATCGTGAACTTGGCTCAGTGGTAATGCTCCAAGATTCGAGTCTAAAGATCTCGGGTTCGAATCCCGTGAGTCAATTTGATTTTGTTGATATATTCCATGGTTAGACAAAAATCGAAATTTTCTTTGCGAAATGCAATAAAAATTTATTAACCTGTAAAAGTTCGCCTCCCGCAGTTCCAATTACGACGATTACATGTTCTTGGATATTTCTTGCCGCAACAGATGTAAGAATCCGATCCGAGTACTGTATCGCAGCAACTTGACTGGTCTCGATCGTTCCGCCGACACCGAGAAGACATGTGTCTTCGGCCAATGGAAGATGGGATTTCTACAAAACGTATTTTTGACGTATTAGAAACATATTAATTTGCAGAAAAACAAGGGTTTTATGTGTTTTTATGGGTTAATTAAATAGGAAAATGTGACAGCTGGGGTGACAAATTGGGGTCAAAATATTTAGGCGGGGTGAAAATTTTCGGAGAACATGAAGGGTTCAGTGTGTGCTTAGACTTAGACATAGGTTTAGGCTTAGGCTTAAGCTTAAGTTTAGGCTTAAGCTTAAAGTTTAGGCTTATGCTTAGACTTAAGTTTAGGCTTAAGCCTAAGCTTAGGCTTAGGCTTGGGCTTAAGTTTAAGCTTGGGCTTAGGATTAGGCTTAGGCTTGGGCTTAGGCTTAGGCTTAGGCTTAGGCTTAGGCTTGGGCTTAAGTTTAAGCTTGGGCTTAAGTTTAAGCTTGGGCTTAGACTTGGGCTTAGGCTTAAGTTTAAGCTTAGGCTTGGGCTTAGACTTGGGCTTGGGCTTAGGCTTAGGCTTAGGCTTAGGCTTAAGCCTAGACTTAGGCTTAGACTTAGGCTTTATGCTTAGAAGGTTTTATCTCAAAAAACAATGAACATTGATAAAATGAATACTATTTTTTGACTTTTCCATTCAACCGAAATTTTTTCTGTTTCAAAATTTATTGGAATTTTAATACTACATTTCCAGATGGATTTTCAATGATGGATTAGTAGTAGGGGCTTATTTTTTGATAAATTGCATAATTTTACGAGAAAAAATTGGAGCAAATTTATTTTTAGTCAATCTGACTAATCGGAGGATTTAAAAAAGGATTCATCAATTTCTTGAGAAAATTTATATAAGTGTAAAAATTTGAAAATTTTATTTTTACACTCTTCTTCAGCAGATGTTTTTTTACTCATTTCTGTGTCAAATTTTATGTTATTACCCTAGAAAAATGTCCCAAAATCCAAGAAATTTTCATGTGTTGTCAAACAAAACAGCAAATGAGTTTTCTTTGCGAACAGATGTTTTGCCTTCTTTGCTCGTTAGAGCCATTTATTGAAAGGAAACGATTCGTACAATCAAAAAGCGTGTCCTTTTTGGCGGCTCCTGGGATAATTTCCTCTCAGACAAAAGACGGTAATCACTTAGATATGAATGGGGGAAATGGGAATTTTGGCGGTAACAAAACAGGAAACAACAAAGCGCTGATGGAGAATCAAATGCGCGGGGATCTAAAAAGATTAGCGTGGAGGATAAAAAGAATGGAGAAGAATTGATGGTGCTTGTAAAAATTTGCATATTGCGCTATTCCGGCTATATAAAGTTTTCGATGAGGGTTTCAGCAAAAAATTTTTAAGCGCTGCAAGGAAATAGATTTTTGGGGTAAACTTAAGCCTAGGGCTAAGCCTAAAACTAGGGCTAAGTCTAAGACTAAGCCTAGGGTTAAATCTAAGACTAAGCCTAGAGCTAAGCTTAAGCCTAAGGCTAAGCCTAACAAGGGAACGTTTCGATCGTGACTTCTCCGATTTTTTTCAAACATACTCCAATTTTTTACCCATGGTGGGA
>JAQGCO010000096.1:0-14958 GCA_034700925.1 Acrobeloides cf. buchneri Gr-Nem-00862
AACTACAACGATTCAGAACATGCCGTAAAAACAAAAAATGCTCTATTTTTCATGATCTTTCCGAATATATCATTTTTTCATATGGTTGTAAATTACTGGACTGGTCCTTTAAAAGTAACTTGGTGATGAGTACATATGTGTGCTGCAAGCAAAAATTTTCAAAACTTTTTCTTCGCTGAGATATGGTGTTTCGAAGATGGGTACCTTGCATGAAAATGTAGCCTAACAGTAAATTCGCTCTAGATCAGATAGTTTTAAAGATTTTCAAACACGGTCTTTTTTATCTCTATGGGAATAGATCTGACTCCAACATAGTTTATATAAAAGTTGTAGCCAGAAATCATACCAAACAAATAAAGAAGACCGTGTTTGAAAATCTTTAAAACTGTCTAGAGCGAATTTACTGTTAGGCTACATTTTCATGCATGTGTCCAAGGTACCCATCTTCGAAATGCCATATCTCAGCGAAGAAAAAGTTTGGAAAATTTTTGCTTGCAGCACACATATGTACTCATCAACAACTTTCATTTCAACCATAAACGAGAAAAATCTAGAACTTTTAATTTTGGCCTGACTCCATCACTTTAAATACTCTCAGAAAATGCGTCTTAAATGCACCAGTCTTACAATAATCGAAACCGGTGGAACAACCGGCAAATTAATCGGTGCTGATACGTTCGTACATTCTTGTGCGGTGTCGCTGAAATTCGCCAATATGTCAAGGATTGGACCATTCAATAATTTGGGGTAGATACCCCTATAGCCATCATAAAGGAGGTCGTTAGCTGTCTTCAATTTATCATTTAAAAAGAAAAAGAAAAAAGAAACTAACAATTTGCATAAAAGGTGAAACCCCAGCTGCCAAAGCAAGTTCAGAAAATGTATGAGAAAATTGTTGAATCAAATTGCTGGGAAAGTTCAAGTGTAGATCACTGCATATTAGGGGCATGGCCTGAATCAGGCCATTAACTTCACGAAGACAATCGTCAGGGCTTGTCAACGGCTGTAAGAAAAAAGGGAATACTGGATATAAAACATCATAAAGCTGCAAACAAAAACCGACTGGATCGAATAATTGATCTGCGACACTCTTGAAATGAATTTTTTTAAATAAATTTTATGTCTAATACTTACAGAGAAAATGATATCTGGTAAATAAAAGGTATCGCTTGGGGAACAAGTTGAACATGAAGTTCCTTGATCGAAGGTATATGTGATATTTTTCTTATACGTAAATTCTTCATCCTTTGAAGTAAAGCTACTCGGAATATCATATAGATAAGTCCATTTTTCTCTAAAAATTTCAAATTTCAATTAGAAATCTATTAGGTCGTTCGGAAAATAATCGGCTTTTGCAGATTCAATCGTATCGTTATAAAAATGACTCCTCTGGGGGGGGGATCGATTGTGCACATGAAATGGTCTGTATATTGAAACGAAAATCTGAATTTGAATTCCTGAATTTTGAAAATTTCCACCGCCAATCGATAGAGCGCATCGAAAAACAGTAGTATTCCAATTTTCGTGAAAAACATATTCTTCGTTTTAGAGGAAACCGTTTTTCGATGCACTCTATCGGCGGTGGAAATTTTCAAAAATTCCTTTAGGAAATCAAATTCAGGTTTTCGTTTCAATACACAGATCATTTCATGTTGTGCGCAATCGATTCCTCGCATAGAAAAACCTCCGAGGAGTCATTTTATAACAATGAAACTAAAATGAACTAAAATTCACATTAAGCGGCTTTCTAGAAATTTTTCCATACGGAGAATCGTTTGCGCGCATTGACGAGACATGAAAATGCTGTCATAACCCTGATTCAGACAAGAGTGGGTGTTTTGAAGAGAAAATTAGCGTCCAAATGATTAAAAATTCCTTTTCGTCGAGACGACGGTCAAGTTAATATACGAATTTTAGTCGGTTCGTCGAAAACAAATTTGCAATCATTTGAACGCTAATTTTCTCTTCAAAACACCCACCCTTGCCTGAATCAGGATCATGATAGCATTTTCATTTCTCGGCAATGCGCGCAAATGATTCCCCCTACATGGAAAATTCCATAGAAACCCGGTTAATCTGAATTTTAGTTCATTTTCGTTCCAAAATAATCACCCCTACCTTGAATCGGGGCAAGATTCCCCCCCCCCAAAGACCCTAAAACAAACCTATAAGAGTATGGTCCTTTTTCAGTTAAAATTGGCTTAGCATTCTTTGTTAAAACATCTTGATAATTCGTATAATTGTATAACCAATATTGTTTATAAATCAAATAGTCGTTGTGTAGCCAAGTGTCGCTAAAATCATTTAGAGTCTTGCCATCCGATTCTGTTTGTATGGTAACCATCTAAATAAAAGTTTAGATTGAAAAATTATACGTCAAGTTTTACCTTTTTCGCTTTACTTTCAACGATTTTATCCATAAAATGTAATTCTAATAGTAGACCCAAAGTTAATAATACAGCACCAATAATAAATAAAAATACATTCAGGCAACAACAGCACCGTTGACGCTTAGAAGATAAAGCCATTTTCTATCAAAAAAAGTGGGAGTTACTACACAATAGAGGGGGCACCCACGTGAAAAAAATTTCAAACATTTTTTCTGAAGATAACCCCTCTAGAGGTAAAAACATGCGGGGAATCGGATTTTGACATTTTCGAAGCGAAAAAACGCTTCTCTGATTCAGGGAAGGCCTGTGTATTGAAGCAAAAAGTCGCAAAAATCGCATTTTTGCGACTTTTACACAGGCCTTCCCTGGGTTAGGCAAGCGTTTTTTCGAAAAACATGCGGGGAATCGAATTTTGACATTTTCGAAGCGAAAAAACGCTTCCCTGATTCAGGAAAGGTCTATGCATTGAAGCGAAAAGTCGCAAAAATCGCATTTTTGCGACTTTTACACAGACCTTCCCTGAGTTAGGGAAGCGTTTTTCGCTTTGAAAATGTCAAATTCGGACTCCCCGCATGTTTTTACCCCTAGAGGGGTCATTTCTAGAAAAAAATTTTGAACATTTTTTCACGTGGGTGGCCCCCCTATTGTGTAGTAGCTCCGAAAAGTGTTAAAAAGTCAGAAATGGACATAATGTAATAAAAACAGGCTCGAATAAGATCACATGGTTTTTCACCACATGTCAGAGAGAAGTTCATATACTGGACTAATAAAAAATAAAATAATGGAAACTAACAAAGAAATTTTGTACATCATATTCTATACTTTTACGTACTTAAAAGTTTTCCACTTTGTTAATGCTTTTTTGTATTCGGGTAGTCTAGAGTCATACCTGGACAGAGAAATGGACCGTAAATTTTTCGGATTTGACCCTATACCCCACCCCTCGTAAATTTTTGGAAAGTATAGACCCCCTCTGCCCAGTTATGTTTAGAGTTCTTTCTTTATTTGACATTTTTGACATATCAACTATGTCCGGACTATAAGGCAGAACACGGCGAACAGTAGCAAAAGCTTTACAACCCATTAGTTCAGTTCGTCCCTAAATGGATTATGATGATAAGAACTCTATGACCAGTAACCATAATGCACATTGCACCTTGTGCATGACGTTTTACAACTTCTTAAAAAATATTTATCTGTGCGGAAAAGTAATAATATAGAAGTATAGCTGTTGTGAACATAATAATTTGTTTTTATGAAATAAAAAGTATGACAATTCATACATTTTGGAATTTTTTACATGCTTATCTCTTAGGAAGTTAAAAAGTAAATAAATGTATACTATGGACTTATACAGATTTTTAAGTAGAAAAGGAATTTTTAATGATGTGGCTCCGGAACTAAAGAGGATAGACGAACCCATGGTTCGACCGTTACTTTACTAATCCACACAAAAACCAATGTAGAGTTCAGTGAACCTTATAAGAAATGATCACTAGCTGCAACACTCTATTAGTAAAACGATCCTAGTTTTTTCAACAACAGAATCTGTGTCTGTTTGACAATTCCCAACTTGACGTTTAGGCTGCTTGTCAGCTGATGTAAACAGCGGTTTACAATGTTAGCCGAGGCGTTAGCTGTCGCATTACACATGGAGAGTACGACGTTAGTTAAGTCGTAATGCATTACAACTCGTAGTATTGCAAAACGACTCGTTGTAAAGCGATTTGAATTGAGCTGTGTATTAACACGAAACCAATAAAAAATCAAGCAAAAAATTTGTTGTCTGATTTTTTATTGATTTCGTGTTAATAAACAGCTCAATTTAAGTCGCTTTACAACGAGTCGTTTTGCAAAACAACGAGTTGTAATGCATTACGACTCAGCTAACGTCGTAATCTCCATATGCGACAGCTAACGCCTCAGCTAATGTTGTAAACTGATGCTTACATCAGCTGACGAGCAGCCTTACAAAATTGAAAATCAGGGTCTTTGTGGGAAATTCAAAATCGCCAACTTCAAACGCGATTATCTCGACGACGATAACGATTCAGAATTTACTGTAAAAACAAAAAATGCTCCATTTTTCATGAATTTTCCGAATATATATAAATTATGGCAAATTTCGCTATCCTAGATTTCGAGTAGGGCCGGATATCCGAACTTCAAACCGGTGAAACTACTTTTTTGGCCCCTTCAATTTTTTTGATTTTTTGCATAAACGTTTCCCATATATAGAGCTATCTTTATGGAAAGTTTCGTGTTGAGTGCTGAACGTTTAAGGATACTTTGGGTACTTTGACTCTGCGAGGGGGCGTCAATTTTAGGCAGTTTTTGAATCAGAGCGTGTCAAAACTTGCGTTTCCCTTGTAATTTAAAACAACCTATCTGATATCAGTATCAGAGATTTGATTCCATGGCAGAGTGGCTAACGTGTACAGTTTTACTCTTATAGGCGTAGTTTCGATCCTGCTTCCAAATGTCATTTTTTATTTCGTTGTCAAATTTCATGAAAATTTTTGCTATACGTATTTCTTGCTGAGAACACGATGGCGCTATTATTTTTCTATGAAAACTTTTGAATAAAAATGGAAAAAATATATATATACGAAAATTTTTATGAAGTTTGACAACTAAATAAAAAACGACTGTTAGGCGATGGATCGAACCCGCACCTATAAGAATGAAACTGAGCACGTTAGCCACTCGGCCATGGATCAAACCTCCAAAATCCTATGATATGGTACTTGTTTTGAAGCTCTCGGAGCCGAGTCGATTGGGGATATTTTTTTAATTTTGACTATTGCCACAACTTTTTTGGTATTTCGTGTACAGCCACTCCCTCTCCATTCCTTTCCCGATATGGACAGGCATAATAGTAGTAGGATATTTACTCCATAAAACATACCTGGACAAAAGGTCCAGAAATGGACCCCCGTCGTAAAATGTTCAATTTTGCCCCTTTATCCCCTCGTAAATTTTTGGAAAATGTGGACCCCCTCTGCCCAGGTATGCCGTAAAATTCACCTAGCTGAATTTATGTACTCAGCCTATGATCAAAAGATATAAAAAATTTGTTTATTTATACGACAAAGAGGGCGGAAATTTTAACCCCTCAAAAATGCACTTATCATCTCCATCTCTTCTTTTTTAAGTTGACAGAAATTCCTTTTTACAATTAAGACAAAAATGTAATCTTCTTCTTTTTTAATGAATAATGATTGATAACACCATCGATCTAAACTTGTTTTTTACGACTTTGCCGAATATCGTTCGATCCTTTTTATTACACCAATAAGGAAACTGAAACCACAATGAATCTTCAAATACATCGATATGGGAACTGAAGCTAATTATAGTCATTTTTTGACGATTTTTGGTCTAAAACTCTTTTAAAAATGGCTAATATGCGATTTTTTGGACAAATCAATATCAATTTAATATCAATCAATCTACATGGGGAAATAACAATTGAATATCAATCAATTCTAAGTTTCAAAATATTATCAATATCAAATCAATTTTGATCAAAACCTTAAAGGACCAGTCCAGTCAGTTACAATCATATGAAAATGATATATTCGGAAAGATCATGAACAAATGAGCATTTTTTATTTTTACGGCATCATCTGAATCGTTTTCCCCCACCGAGATAAATGCATTTGAAAATATGAATTCGTATACATGTTTTCGTTGTAATAATCAAACTTTTTTGAATTTTTGAGAAAAAATCGTAAAAAAATAGCATGAATCGACAGGGAATTTTATGCTGAACAACTTTGCTAATTGAAGTTTGCGTAAAAAAATCGACAATTTTGCTAAAAATTGAAAATGTTGACTAAAATTAGTTAAAAAATTGACATTTTTTGTAAAAAAATTGCAATTTTTATTGAAAAAGTTACACAATTTCGGCATTTTTTGGTGGGAAAATTTTTTGGGCAAAAACATAAGGGGGACCATTACGAAATTTTTTTATTATTTCAGCGACGGGGGCAAAAAAACTGGACCCCCCCCATAAAGGGGGGTCCAGTTTGCGACCACCTCTCGAAAATTTTTTTATCAAAACAGCTTATATAGGAGTAAAATCATGCGAAAAATCGGTTGCGCGCATTCCCGAAGCGTGAAAATGCTTCCTTGACCCTGATTCAAATATAGATTTTTTTTTGTACAACGTAAAACAATTTTTACTTTTTTACTTTGTGCAAAAAAATTTGGCTCTAAAAAAAATGAAAAATTCGATCAGGATATTGTTCAGCATGAAATTCAAGAATGGATGCCAGATTCGGATTTAGTATGATTGAAAACCTTTAAACGACATATGGAAACCCATGGCAAAATTCTAATTTTGAATAAACCCTGGTTATCAGGTAACATCTGTGTATTGACAGGAAAACTTAAAATTGTCAATTTTGATCAAAAACATAGGTTCATGGATGTCTTTAGAGGTTTTCGACTATGCTAAACACGATAGTGATGTCCATTTTTGAATTTGAACCTTCTGTGAAATTTTTCAAAAAAATTGTTTTTCTTAAATTTTTAGGGTATCATATTTTCGCTTATATACAAAAGTCAAGATCAAAAATTTTTCTTTCTCAATCTTCTTTCGATATAATTTCTACTAATCGTCCAATTTTTTACACATTCATTAGCAATTTTTTTCTTCACCTTTTATTTTGTCGTATCACATTAATTTTAATTGATTGAAAATTATCGTCTCTTTCAATTAGGTGCTGATTTTTCGGACGGAGCGTTCAACTTTTTTCACATTAACATCATACTTCGGTCGGTACCACATTTTTTCTTGTTTTCCATCTTGGACTTCTGCCACTAGATTTGATGTGGTTAGTAGTCGCATCTGTTTCTAGATCCACGAAATTCTCCGAATGGTTTGTAACCTGGTGTGTGTAGCCTTCTGGGAGTTTCACAAAATTAAAATCCGATTTTTATCGTGAACTTGGCTCAGTGATAATGCTCCAAAACCAAGTAAAAACTGAACGACTTTGCGCAAGAAGTTTTGTCTGTGTATTACAGCGAAAACATGAACGCAGTGGTCAAATCCTGAATCAATTAAACTCTTTATTGAGAAGAAAATAATTCACGCGCATTAATATTTTTGATTTGTAATTTTTATGCGTTTCTTTTTTTACTATTCATCCATATATAAAAAATGTTAAACTATTTAGTTAAATGGATACTGATGAATACGACTCTAAGCGTATATCTAAAGAGATAGAAAATATTGATATCGAAACATCATTAAAGCCGTTTTCGGAAGAAGAACGTGATCAAGAAGTAAGACGGGTTCTTAATGAACTTACTTCGATTGCACGAGAACGTAAGATTTAATGAGAACATTTATGAGTTATTTCAATATCGATTTTGAACGAAAGTGATCTCTAAATTAAAAATTTTTTTGCCAAAAAATGGGAATAATCTGATAAAATTAATTCCGAAATGTCAAAAATTTAGCTAAATTAGAAGATGAGCAAGAAGCAGAAGGTGAGCAAGAGAAGATGAGCAAGAAAGAAGATGAGCAAGAAGAAGATGAGCAAGAAGAAGATGAGCAAGAAGCACAACCCTTCAATATGGAAGAATTTAAACAACAAAGAGCTGATGCTGAACTAGCAACCAGCCTTAACTCTCATCCAAATCTTTATTATGCCATAATGAACGCTGGCAAAATTTTTGAAGAAGCTGACGATCCTAGCTTGAATCGTAGGGAACGCAGGTTCCATTGTAAAATTAGAAGGACTCGAGATATAGAAAATTTATTTAAAGCTATGGTCGAAGGACTAAGGTAAGTTTTATTTTCAGAGGTATAGGCATAGTTTCTAGCCTTATATTTGCTTTTTCTCTTTATATAATTATAAAAATTTTATATATACAACAATGAAAAATTTTAATTTAGAATCATAACATTTGGCGCCGAAGTGCTATTGTTGAATAGTGAAGATTTGGTCATAGCATTTTCCGGATGTATTAAAGCTTGCTTGGAGTCCGTAACTGCACATGCCGAGGAGAGAACATATATTGCATTCCCTATTGTGAAACAACGTAGTATTGCTTGGGTCCATTATGACTTTCATTCCACCAGGCAAACAAGAACGTCTTTCTTTAGAACAACACATATAGTGGACATTAATGTGGTTCAAAAATATTTTTATTTTACTTCAGAATTCAATTTCAAGCTTAATTTGTTTGAGGCCGAGCGAAGAATAAAAAAAGCCGAGGCCGAAAAAAAAGCCGAGGCCAAAAGACAAGCCGAGGCCGATAGAAACCAAGACTGATAAAAAGTTGAAAATTTGTATGATCATATAAGAACCTCACAGCAAAGTACCTGTTGATCAAATTTACGACAGATTTTTAAAGTTCATAGTGATCATAATTTTGTTTCTTTTAATATGTTTTTGAAAATATTGTTGGAATAAAATTTGATAAAAAATAGTAATTTTCCAATTCGCGTAATTTTACGTATATCGACATTTTTTATATGATTATTTTAAATAAGTATTTTTATGTATAAAAATGGCGCAAATCAAATTATTGTTGGTGATTACCGTTTTACCCGTGATTCAATGTTGGGAGAGGGAGGTTTTGGAACTGTTTATAGCGGCTATCATCATATCATAAATCAATTTGAATTTTAACTAGTATAATTGAAGCGTCGCACTGAACGTGAATTTTTTTCGAAAAATTTTTTCGCGAGAAATGATCCCTTTAGGGGTAATTTTATGTGGGGAATCCGAATTTCGCATTCCTAAAGCATGAAAACACTTCTTGTAATAAAAAAGCTGTTTTTCAAACAATATAAACAGAATACGTAAATATCAGATATAATCGCATGTGTTTCAAGGCAAGAAAAGTTTGAAGCCAGCAATTTTATATAGAAATGTTGATTATCTGGGGGGTTGGGTATATGGAACACAAATCCGAAGGAGTTTTTTTTATCTCATTGGGTACCTCTACTCGGACGGGGTATCCTACCCTCCCCCTTCCAAAAGAGTAAAAAGTAGTTTTTACAAAAAATGGCTTCAATCGTCTAAATTTTTGTACTTGGGGGTTTTCGAGTATGGGGGACAAGAATATGAAGGAATTTTTGAAATTTAAACTCAGTGGGTACTCCTACGCTGAGGAGGTACCCCCAAAAAGGATAAAAATATAGTTTTCTAAAAATGGCTCTAATTCAGCTAATTTTTTGTACCCGGGGTTTTCGGGTATGGGAAACAAGAATATGAAGGAATTTTTGAAATTTGAACCTAGTGGGTACTTTAGGGCTGATACAGTATGAGGAAAGCATTTTGAAGGTTCGGCAATGCGCACAAACAATTTCTCGCATATAAAAATCCCATATAGGATTACATTGGAAAAAATAGAACAAAATTTTTTTTGAATTTGCTCGAAAAATCAATTTTTGTAAGAGTTGAAGTATATTGGGTTGTTGCATAAGTAATTACTGCTCAAAAAATGCCTCGAATTTCAACATTTTTAGGCCGTTTTCGAAAGTTGTTCAAAAAATATTGAAAATGATCTCTAAATTAAAAATTTTTTGCCAAAAATGGGAATAATCTGATGAAATTAATTCCAAAATTTCAAAAATTTAACTAAATTATTTTTAGAAAATGAGCAAGGAACAAAGCCCTTCAATATGGCACAATTTAAAGAGCAAAGAGCTGAATTAGCTGGACTAGCAACCAGCCTTAACTCTCATCCAAATCTTTATCATGCCATAATGAAAACTGGCTAAATTTTTGAAAACGCTAACCTATCTTGAATCATAGCGAAAGAAGATTCCATTGTGAAATTAGAAGGACTCGAGATATAGAAAATTTATTTAAAACTATGCTCTAAGGACTTAAGTAAGTTTTATTTTCAGAGGTATAGGCATAGTTTCTAGCCTTATATTTGCTTTTTCTCTTTATATAATTATAAAAATTTTTATATATACAATGAAAAATTTTAATTTAGAACTTTAACAGTTGGCCCCGAAGTGCTATTATTGAATAGTCAAGATTTGGTCATAGCATTTGCCGGATGTTTTAAGCTTGAAACAACGTAGTATCGCTTGAGTCCAATATGACTTTCATTTCATCAAGAAATCAATAACGGTTTTATTTAGAACGACACATCTAGTGGACATTAATGTAGTTCAAAAATATTTTTATTTTACTACAGAATTCAATTTTCATCTTAATTTGTTCGAGGCCGAGCGAATTATAAGAAGACGAACCGAGACCGATAGAATAAATAAAAGTTGAAAATTTGTATGATCATATAAGAGCCTCACAGCAAAGTACCTGTTGATCAAATTTACGACAGATTTTTAAAGTTCATAGTGATCATAATTTTGTTTCTTTTAATATGTTTTTGAAAATATTTTTGGAATAAAATTTGATAAAAAATAGTAATTTTTCTTTACCGCGTAATTTTACGTATATCGAAATGTTTTATATGATTATTTTAAATAAGTATTTTTATGTATAAAAATGGCTCAAGTTATCGTTGGTGATTATCGTTTTACCCATAATTCAGTATTGGGACGAGGATGTTTTGGAACTGTTTATAGCGGCTATCATCATATCGTAAATCAATTTGAATTTTAACTAAATAAACTCTTTTTGGAACAGTATAATTGAAGCGTCGCACTGAACGTGAATTTTTTTCGAAAAATTCTTTTCGCGAGAAATGATCCCTTTAGGGGTAATTTTAAGTGGGAATCCGAATTTCGCATTCCTGTAGCATGAAAACGCTTTTTGGAATCAAAAAAAGCTTTTTTTCAAACAATATGAACAGAATAAGTAAATATCAGATATAAAATATAGTTTTCTTGTTCATATTGTTTTAAAACAGCTTTTTCTTGAAGCGATTTCATTTTCTTGAAGCGATTAAAGAAGCGATTTCATGCTTTTAGGTATGCGAAATTCGAATTCCCCACATAAAATTACCCCTAAAGGGATCATTTCTCGTAAAAAAATTCACGTTCAGTACGGCGCTTCAACTATACTAGTTCCTCCTTTTTATTTAGACCAATGAAAAAGTTGCTATAAAAGAACTCATGCCCCGAGGAAGCGAAGATGTGAAGTACATCGCTAATGAAGTTGCAACTTTAAAAGTTTGTATGGGCGCCAGTTTTTGAAATTTGAACGTGATTTTTGAGCAGAGAAAAGGTTGCATATGAAACAATTGAGCAACATTTTTATAGGACTTAAGTTAAATCTGTTGAGAGAAGAATATAACATAGGACTTAACTCCTATAAAAAATGTTGATCAATTGTTTCAATATACAAATTTTTTCCTCTCAAAAATCGCGTTCAAATTTCAAAAACTGTCCACGTCCCTTTTTTAAAATTCCTTCTGTATAAAAATCTTATTTTTTCGTTTTAAGAGTCAGAACACTTTTGAACTCAAAAAACTAAATTTTCTTTTAGATTTATAGCTTCAGGGAAACATTTTTAGATAGTGTTTCTTTTTGCGAAAAAGTACTCGAAAAATCATGAATTTTCAGAAGATAAAACTTTTTGATACTTAAACTTAGACGACCCTTTGAAGGACCACTGAACTTTTGAACGGACCTCGAGCATTTATTTTTAAAAGAAAGAGGAATTTTTACTGATCATTTTTTGTTTTTACGGCATCCCTTAAAAGTTTAACCTTTTCGAGATAATTGCGTTTAAAGTTTTGTTCAAAATTTTTAAAGGTGATTGTGTATTGAAGCGAAAGAGATTGATCCCAATCGTGTTCGTTGCTTGGGTCAATAAAAGTCTGTTTATTGAAACGATTTGTCAAATATTATTTTAAAAAATAACCTTAGTCATTTTTTTAGCTCTATGAGACGAATAAAAATACACAAAATTATCTAATTTGAACATTGTTTTTGGGTTATTGAGACGAAAATTCTGAGTCATGTTTTCGTTTCAATAACCCAAGACAATGTTCAAATTGGATAATTTTGGGGTCATCTTATTCGTCTCATAGAGCTATAAAAGATGACTAAGGTTGTTTTTTATAATATTTGACAAATCGTTTCAATAAACAGACTTCTACTGACCCAAGCAATAAACACGATTGGGGTCAATCCCTTTCACTTCGATACACAATCACATTTGAAAAGTTTGAACAAAATTTCAAATGCAATTATCTCGAAAGGGTTAAACTTTGAAGGTGTGTCGTAAAACAAAAAGTGATCAGTAAAAATTCCTCTTTCTTTTAAAAATAAATGCTCGAAGTCCGTTCAAAAGTTCAGTGAATCAATCTTTTTAGCGAATTTTATAGGAACTTACAAGAGATTTGAAAGATCATGAAAATATTTTGAAAATGTATACACATGAAGAAATTGAAGTTTCTAACAGAAATTTCATTTATATAATTACCGAATTATGTGATTTAAGTCTTCGAGATTTTTTAAATGTTAAGGGCAAGCTAAGCGAAGAATCCATAAAAAAGTTCTTTATTCAGATTGGTAAAATAACGCAAGTTTTTTAAAATGAGGAATTTAGGAAACGCTTTGGTTGCTTTGCACGATTCCAAAGTCATCCATCGGGATTTTAAACCCGACGTATGTTTGATTTAAATTATTTAAATTAAACAAGTGTTTTAAGAATATCTTGCTAGTTAATAAATCAAATAAAACGCTCAAGTGTGCTGGTATAGACGATTTTATAATAAAAGTCGCCGATTTTGGTTTAGCTAAGTTTTTGGATGATAAATCTATTCTCAGTGTTTCTACTCTCTGTGGTACTCCTAAGTATATGGCACCTGAGGTTAAAAAAAACGAAAAAAACATGTACAATATACTAAAAAAGGCGATATATGGTCTACGGGGCTAACTATGTTGGAATGCTTCTGGGGTACAGCTGAATTTAATGTAAGCTATATAATAATTTTATTGTGTTGTCCAATAAGTATTTGCGGCTCAAAAAATGCTTTAATTTCATCATTTTTCATCGTTTTCGATGAAATTTTTTTCATTATTGGATAAGAGTGAATGCGGAATTCAATCCAATCGGTCTTTTTGAGAGTAGGTCATGTTTTTGTGTCAATATACAAACTTTTTCAAAAAATGGGGGTTTTTCAATGTTGTAAATTAAATTTAAAATGTCGATATTTGGTTATAGAAGTCGATTTTTGACGAAATTTTCGACTGTAATAGGGTTTTTCTAGTCGGAGAATGGATTGCGCGCATTGCCTAGTTATGAAAATGTTTGCCTGATTCTGATTCAGGGAATACAAGGATTTTGAGCCATTTTCGGGGTATGACCATCGTGGGGTATCTTCCAGTGGTCAAAATAAAAAATTTCTTCAGATTCTTGTTCCCCATGTCGAAAACCCCCTGATACCAAATTTCACCCGATTTGGAGAACTTTTTGAAAATTTGAGTTTGTGATCCCCTTGGTCCCCCTTGAGGTCAAAAACTCGAATTTTCAAAAAGTTCTCCAAATTAGCTGAAATTTGATGTCAGAGGGTTTTTCGACATGGGAATCTGAAGGAATTTTTTGATTTTGTTACTGGAAGATACCCCACGATGGATATACCCCGAAAATGGCTCAAAATCTTTATATTCCCTGAATCAGGATCAGGCAAACATTTTCATAACTCGGCAATGCGCGTAATCTATTCTCCGATTAGAAAAACCCTCATACAGTAGAAAATTTCGCCAAAAATCGACTTCTATAACCAAATATCGATATTTTAAAATTAATTTGCAACATTGAAAAACCCCCTATTTAAAAAAAAGTCTGTATATTGACACGAAAACATAACCTATTCTCAAAAAGACCGATTGGATTGTTTTAAGCATACACTCTTATCCAATGCTGAAAAAAATTCATCGAAAACGGATAAAAAAATATTGAGATTAGAGCATTTTTTAAGCCGCAAATACTTATTGGATAACCCAATAATTTGAAGGAAGTCATCAAGCTTAGCAAACAATTGGTAGAACCTGATGAAAATAATGATAATTTAATAGATTATATGTTTAAATCGAGATCTGAATCAATAACGATAGATGCTCAGCATGAAATAAAGGGCGAGTTCAGAAGCCTGTTAGAAGTCTCGCTCAAATTTGACCCTATTTCACGTTTATCAGCTGAGCAATTTATAATGCATCCATTTTTTGAGGTACAAATGTTTCATAAATATATCGAGATTTCAAAAATTTGTATCTCCACAAACTTAAAAGATTTTTTGATACTATTTTTTGCAAATTGCATATTATATAGTATTTTATAAATAATTTTATGATTTTCGAATGAGATACAAATTTTTGGAATTGTGTTATATTTATGGAATGCCCTATATATCCAATTGTCTACAGTAGGAGAAAAAGCTTGAGGCAACACGTAAACTCTGTTCCATGGCACACGCTTAGCCTAGTTGTTAGCATGATCAACTTTGACTTTAAAGGCCCGGGTTCAATCCCTCCCGGAGTCAATTCTTTTGCATCGTTCAAAATCGATGAAAATTTTTGTCTAGGTGTAATTTTCGGGACCCGAAAATTACAAAGTGACAAATTTATAGCTTATAAATTCTGAGCGCCTCGGGAATATGTTCAGCGAATAGAACTACGGTC